>BQNB010034989.1:0-46167 GCA_026074375.1 Tanacetum coccineum
CGCTATCTAGGCGTTATGGTGGGAGAATACTCTTCTCGTATTAAGGCTTGGGATGACGTTATTCTTAAGCTTAGATCTCGCCTCTCTAAGTGGAAGGTGAAAACCCTTTCGATAGGCGGTCGTCTAACTCTCTTGAAATCCGTTCTTGGGGCATCGCCGATTTATAATATGTCCATTTTTAAAGTCCCTACAGGTGTCTTGAAGGTTATGGAGTCTATCCGCAGCCGGTTTTTTAATGGTGCGGACCAGTCGGAAAAAAAAGTTACATGGGTCGCTTGGAATAAGGTTTTAGCTTCAAAAAAACATGGTGGTTTAGGAGTCTCGAGTTTTTTTGCTCTTAACCGTGCCCTCCTTCTCAAATGGGTTTGGCGTTTTGTATCCCAAGATGGCTCGTTATGGTATAAAGTCATTCGTGCGCTTTATGGTTCTTCGGTGGAAACTCACTCGACTAGTCTATCCTCTAACTGGTGTTCAATAATGAGGGAAGTCAATAAGTTAAAAGGGAAAGGTTTTGATTTCTGGTCGCATTGTAAAAAACGCATTGGTAATGGTGATGATTCGAGATTCTGGTTCGATTGTTGGATCGGAGACGTTCCTCTTCGTGTCAAATTTCCTCGCTTGTTCGCATTGGACCTGAACAAAGAAGCCTCGGTGGCTGTTAAGCTTAGTGCTCCGATAGATATTTCGTTCCGTAGAAATGCTCGGGGTGGTATCGAAGAACATCTGTTGGCTGATTTGACTTCTTTGATGGATTCGGTGACTTTATCGAATTCAGGTGATCGATGGGTTTGTGATTTGGTTAGCGATGGTAACTTCCGGGTTAAGGAGATTCGTAACTACATTGATGATCTTTTCCTTCCGCATCAAGCTGCCCAGACTAGATGGATCAAATACATCCCTATTAAGGTTAACATCTTCGCTTGGCGAGCTCGGCAAGATTGTTTACCGACTCGAGTTAATCTGATTCGCAGAGGCATCACTATTGAGTCGTCTCTTTGTCCGGTTTGTTCAGTCTGCGAGGAAGATGTTTGCCACATCTTCTTCCGTTGTGATTTGGCTCAGCTTGTTCTTCGTCGCATATGCAGATGGTGGGGCTTAGATCCTCATGACTGGTCATCGTTCCAAGAGTGGCAGTCTTGGATTCTTTCGATTCAGTTCTCCTCTAAGGTCAAAGCTATGTTGGAGGGAGTGTTCTTCGTATCTTGGTGGTTTATCTGGAACTTTAGGAATCGGATCATTTTTGAAGAATCTCCTCCAAGACGTTCGGAAATTTTTGATGCTATAGTTTTTTGTGCTTTCAATTGGTGTAAAAGTCGTTGTCATACGACGTTTTCTTGGGACGATTGGTTAAAAAATCCCCAATTTATTTCCTTGTAATTGTTTTCTAGCTCCTTGCTAGTTTAATAAATTTTTGCCGTTCAAAAAAAAAATATATGTCAACTTAATGCGTATCATATAAATAAACCTTTACAAAAATAATACAGTATAGGCGATGCGGCTGAAAATAAACATGTTTCCAGAAGTTCGCTCCATTACCACCATCGTATTTTGACTTTTGAAACAAAGTAGTCAAGTATGACGGTTTACCATCTTTACAAGTTAGCACCAAACATTCAAATGTCTTACCATCTTCTACGAACGGCCCATGTGTGGTTCAGAATATTTTTTAGGACGGACATATATTGTATCTAAAATGAGAACTGAAATTAGTGTATAGATGTATGGATGTCTCGTTAAGTACGTTGTACACACCACAACACAACAAAATTATGGTCAACGAGTTGGAATTTAACCCGTGTATTGCGGCGGGGGCAGCACGGTTTATGAAACTTTAAAAAAAAGCTATCATAAATTTTTATATATTTTTTTATAAGAACATGTACTGAACTTTAATATTTTTGAAAGCACCAATTCAAAGACTTATAACATCCCTTTAATATTAATATTAATACACCCTTTCAAAAATTGTGTATGATTGTAACATCCTCCGGTATTCATTCGCCCATTAATTTGTAAGTTTCTAATTGCTAACACTTTTAATAAAGCACTAATTTTTAACCTATAACAGCCCATTCAAACATAACGCAATTCATTGTATTAAAAATCCCATATCAACATTAGAACCGCCGTGGTATATTATGAGACAAATCCATACAAAACTCCACACAATATAAAAACAAACGGTTTCTCTTTTCCTCTCAACAAACCTAAAAAAAAAAAAACACTACACCTACGACCCCTCATTAAAAAACTGCAAAAACGCTTCTGCCTCCGTCATTTGGATCGTCGGATTCCGAATACTACATGTTCAACCTGAATTCTTTTAGTTTCCTTTTAAAAAGATCAAACAGATAAAAAAACGACGTATATATCTTGTCATGCGGGTAATATTTCCTTTCGTGTGTAAAGATTCTGCAAATTTATGGATATAAGGTTGTTATTTCTTTGTTTTGTGTAATTTAAAACTGGACTTGATTATTTTTATATTTTTACTAGAGTTTGTTTGCTTACTTTGATTTTTTGTTTATGATAATAGATATTGAACATGTGTAAAAGAAATATGAAGATTAAATTTTAAAGATGAAAGCTGCCATTGAGCACGTCATTTTCGCCAAAGATTTTGTGTCCTTCATTTAAATATGTAAATATGTTCGGTGTGTAGGTCTTTAATCTTTATGTACCGTCCTTGACTAGCGTCGTTGTTGTCTCTATTTATTTTATTTTAAACAAACTCTATCTTATGTTTTTAAAATTATTTTGTTTTGAAATTTGTTGAGATTAAACCTTATGTTCTACTTTGAAGCTATCTTCTTTTTCTACTATATAGTTTTGGTTGTGTATTGTAATCTACCATATAGAATAGTTTGTTTATATTGGATGTGAAGTTTTATTTTACGATTAAGTTTGTATTTTATGTTGTTGATGTAGTTGAATATGTTGAAGATTTGAGGATGGACTGTTGGACGATTACGACAACAAACCGAAGCTCGATCTCGAAACGCTAGATCGCGGTATGTATCGAGCACAAGTAGCACCTTCAAACGACACCATTTGAAGAATAAATAAACGAGAAGAACGAAACACTACAAGTTGAACCGAACGATTATATTGTATTACCACAAAACCTCAAACTCGGTTACAAAGGAAAGAATAGAAGAATGCGTGTGTGTTTTGAGCATCACCCCCTCGCCTCCTATTATATGGTGAGGGGGTTGGATCCCTAGTCTACACCAACTAGGACTAGGCTTTGGTTCCAGCCCACTCAAACAAACATTCCTAAACAACTATAAGGAAACATGCTAATAAAAGGAAACATACTAATTAATCCTAACTAGACTTGGAAACTAATATTGACTAACAATTTCCACCATAGTGACAAGACTAGTTAGCCTCGACACCACGTATCTTCATGCAATACTTGAACTTCGGACCTGGAACCACCTTTGTAAACGCGTCAACTGCATTATGCTTCGTGCCTATCTTCGCCACTCCAATCTCTTTAGATTCCATGATCTCCCTTAGGTTTACTCCCAGCTCGATTAGTAGTCCTTTAAGCCAAATGCTTTCCTTAACAGCTTCCGTAACGCGTCCATAGTACACGACCGCCTCTGAGTAGCTAGATAATGGCAACAACATGCTGCAAGGAGTTGCATTTCAACTCACAACACAGCCATGTACCATAAACACGTACCCGATTATCGACCTACCCTTGTCAGGGTCTTTGGCATAATTTGCATCCATGAAACCGTCAACATCCACGTGCTTCCCTTGATCTCTACCATACACTAAACCTACATCAGCAGTGCCCTTCAAGTACTTCAAAATCCACTTCACTGCCTTCCAGTGGTTTTTACCTGGATTCGTCAAATACCTGCTCACAATGCTAACTAACATACCGCATATTCCGGTCTAGTGCACACCACAAGTACATTAAACTACCTACAGCATTCGCATATGGGACCTTACTCATTCTTTCCACATCCCAGTCATTCGACGAACAATCCTTAAAAGATACCTTAAAGTGTGCTCCCAATGGCACAGAGACCGACTTGCCATTATTCACTCTGTAGTTATTTAGAATTTTCTACACGTATCCCGACTGAGACACCTTCAGGGTTCGGCTACCCCTATCCCTGACAATCTCCATACCAAGTATCTTCCTAGCTGGACACCATTCGTTCATAACAAACTCATTTATTGCAGCAGTCCCTTGGTATATTCGATCTCAGACTTGCTTTTACAAGCAATCAACATATCATCTACATACAGTAATAGATATATGTACATACTTAGTGCAAACTCCTTGAAGTAAACACAGCTATCATAGCTGTTGCGGCTAAACTCATTGCTGATCATATACACATTCAAAACCTAGTAACCAACGATCTTGGGGGACTGCTAGGTCCATAAAGAGATTTCATCAACAAACATACTGTGTTCCGTTTCCTTCTTCAAAACCAGTGGCTGCCCATATAAATGGTTTGCTTCAAGATTACCATCAAAAACCCGTCTTCCACTTCAGTTGTTACCAACCTCTAATCGTCACAAGCAGTTATGAGTGAATCACCCTAATAGATGTAGGTCAAACCGGCAGGTGAATAAACCTCATTTAGTCAATCCAAGCTCGATGTTTAAACCCTCGAGCTACCAGTCTTGCTTTGTACCTTGGTTTCTGAATGCCTTTAATCCCTTCTTTAATCTTATACAACCACTCGCAGCTTACCACTTCTGACCAGGTGTTTGATTCCGAAACGCCGCTCCCAAAGATTCTTCTTTAAAGAACTCATCTCTTCCTTCATAGCACGAACCCACCCACTCATCTTTTTTTAGAGGAATAATCGCAATATCCTGAAGGTGATTGTCATGTGTATCTTCTTCCTCAGCAATAACAACTGCATAAGCCGTCATATCATCTACCTTAGACCCTGATGGTCTAGACAATGATACATTACCTTCATCCCTATACCTTGCAGGTATAGTAGTTGTTCTTTTTGCTTTATCATGCACGAGAACATAGTTGTCCTGATTCTGTTGTTGAGGCCCTTCATCTTGTTCCTCATCTTCATTCCCTATATTTTCCTCAGTATGAGGATCCACAGTTGGTTCGACCCTACTGCCTTGAAGTTCCACCTCAAACTCAACTTCCTTCCCAAAATCTGCAGCACCAGCACCCTTGAGAGTATCCTTATACATAAGGCTCTCATTAAACACCACATCCCTGCTTATGATTATCTTTGGTTTGACATCATCTAACCTCCAATAAACAACTCCCATCACACATCAGATACCCCTAGGAATATGCATTTTATAGCTCTAGGCTTGAGCTTCCCCTGATTCACGCGTGAATATGCAACACAACCAAATATCTTCAACGTCTCGTAATTCGCCGGATGTCCTGACCATAAATCCATAGGTGTCTTCTTCTCCAATGTTGTAGATGGAGACCTATTGATCAGATATGCTGCCGTCACCGTTGCTTCTGCCCAGAACGAATCTGGCAAACCAGACTGAATCAGTAAACACCTAACCTTGTTCAAGAGCGTCATGTTCATTCGTTCAGCTAGACCATTCTGTTGCGGAGTTCCTGCAACTGTCAAATGTCTTCCTCTCCCGCTCTCTTTGCACAAGTTATTAAATTCCTGATTACAAAACTCCAAACCGTTATCCGTTCGTAGTTTCTTCAGTTTTCTACCTGTCTGGTTTTCCACCAACTGCTTCCACTCCTTGAACTTGTTGAACGCCTCATT
The DNA here is from genome assembly GCA_026074375.1 of Tanacetum coccineum. Taxonomy (NCBI): domain Eukaryota; kingdom Viridiplantae; phylum Streptophyta; class Magnoliopsida; order Asterales; family Asteraceae; genus Tanacetum; species Tanacetum coccineum. The sequence goes on from BQNB010034989.1 coordinate 5,748, forward strand.
CTTGTGTCTAAGAAAATGAACCCAAACCCTCCTCGAATAATCATCAACAATCGATAAGAAGTATCGGCAACCACTCATCGATTCCACCCGAGAAGGACCCCAGAGATCCGCATGGACATAGTCTATAACTCCCTCTGTCATGTGCTGACCTCGACCAAAACTCACCCTGGTCGATTTTCCAAGAACATAATTTTTACAGAATTCGAGCTTACCTAGACCTTTATTCCCAAGCACCTCTCTTTTTTCCAGTTCATGCAAGCCTGCTTCACTAATGTGACCCAGGCGTTTATCCACAACCGAGCAATGAACTTTTTCCTTTCTTGTATAAACCGAACACTAGCTTCACCCGATTCAGCCCAGCCATCCAAGGAGTACACACAATTTCCCTTCATAGTTCTTGACAAACCCATCAAAGAACCCTTGATCACCTTTACTCTTCCATTCTGCAACTTTACGGTATAGCCCTCTCGATCTAGAGTGCCCAAAGATATCAAATTTCTCTTCAACTCGGGAATGTAACTCACATTCTCAAGCACAAAATTTGAACCATCTTTCATTTGTACTCTCACCATCCCTATCCCCATGATGACACATGCTCTATTATTACCGAGCAAAACCGCACCACCATTGAACTCCTTAAAGTCAAACAAGAAGTCCCTCCTAGGCGTCATGTGAAATGAGCCACCAGAGTCCATGATCCACTCTAAGAACCTCTCCTCACTCACCACCATCAACAAGTCACCATTGTCATAACCCTTAGAATGCATACTAGAACATTATCCCGCATTCTTCTTGACAAAGCCAGTTGATTTCTTCTTGTTCCTTTTTGGACAGTCTTTCTTTAGGTGATCCTCGGAATAGCATATGTAACACTTCGGTTTATAAGTTCCTTTACCTTTCGACCTCGATCGCGAACAACTACGTCCTTGATTACCCCGATGATCCGACCTTCCCCTTACATATAACCCATCACCATCATCCTTTGCATGTGTCCTCTTTTTTAACTCCCGTGAATTGAGGCTAGACAAGACATTTTCCAAAGTGAGCGACTCTCTTCCATAAAGCAATGTCTCCACAAAGTTATCATATGAAGATGGTAATGACGTAAGTAACATGCGTGCCTGATCTTCGTCATCAATCTCAACGTCTATGTTCGCCAAGTCACCGACCAATGTCACACCCCCAAAATCGGACGACAGCAGAATAGTAACATTGGGGTGCGATGTTAAGGCACAAAGTACAAGTCACAGAAAACGACCTCAAAAGAGACGTTTAATAAAATGTCACATTCAATTTAATTAAAAATGTCATAGTTAAATAGGTTCCATTTATAATGTATTAGAAAACATTGTCAAAACGTTTGTCAAATAGTACTCAAGTTATTAAGCCTTCAAAAATATATATTCGCGCGACTCGAATGCTCCCAATGCTCCACTAGCAAAATAGTAACCTCAAAATACATGCTAAAACGTCAACAATAATGTTGGTGAATTCATAGGTTTAAGTAAAAAAGAAGTATTGAAATAATTTAAGAAATATTTCAGAAGAAAAGTAGCGTTACAACATTTAAAAGTGTTATTTCCGAAATCCATCCGAAATCCAAGTAGTGATTTAATAAATCTAGTAATGTTCAGTAGTGGACTACAAGATCAAAGTAATGGTGGACTAAGTACGTATTCTGAAGTCCAAAACAAGTAAGGTAGACAAGGGAAACACATTCACCAAGTCTAAATATATAACAGGTATTATTGCACTAAGCTCATGACACCAAAGGCTTAACTAGATTTGTGCCCCAATCAGAAAATAGGATGCTTGCCAACAACCTAACACCTCTCAATGTTAAATGCACCCGATCAAACTAGTGACCCAAGTAAAGGTGTGGATTGTCAATCCCGATAGATCTATCCACAACACTCGCACTTACTACAATAGCAATTAACGGTTCATGATAAATAGGGACTTCACGGCAATAAGGTAACTTAGCAATAATATTCAGGCAGTAATCTGGATAGCATACACTTTGTAAACACTTGTGTCAGTAGTAAAACAATCATGTCTAAAATTCACGGTTTCAAATATAGGTATTCACGATCTCAAATCATGTAGTAACAAATCAAGCTTTAGTAAAAATAGTCATGTAACGCTATGTAGTCAGAAATACAATAAGTTCACGTTAGTAAAACGAGCAAGTAATCTACCCCTCGCGGGTTTATAAAACATTGAAAGATATGAAATGCGAGACAATGAACTCACCTTGAAGTTGCAAGCAACTAGCAGAAATGCACATATTAAACACAACACCCATGGAAAGGCACAGCTCGATCAAGGAAACTGCAGCTATCTTAACGGCTGAAGAACCCACTAGTCATAGGATTATGCTTTGGGTTTCCCGATACGAATGGTTTACATCAACGTTACACGAGAATAAAAGATTAAGATTTCCAAGTTGTACTAGTTTAGTAGGTGGTTAATAAAAATATCGAAAAGCAAACGCACATGTGTAATATGTTCTGTACATATCACCTCCGAGCAATGAACGATTATATAATTCATACTTTGAATTATATAATAAAGACAAGCATTTAAAAGAATAAATCGAAGTATATAATACTTTACAAGTATTATATAAAGAATGGGATAAAAATAATTTAACCAAATAATTTGACTCGATTTAAAAGTTACGAGTTGATAAGTAACATTTTCAAAGTGTTTACAAAAAGTCATATTTTCCATTTTCTAGTCGGAGAGATTATAAAATATATTTTATAACTAGTAAATTCGTTTCCCCCCTCCGACGGGTTGTAACCAAAAAGTAGTCTCATTATGTAAGATAGTTTTCGATTATTTATCGTATAATAACCGATTATAAAATCTTATAATTATATAGCTTCGTTCTTTTATCGGGTTATAAAATACTAGGATTATAGTGAGAATTAATAAGTATAGAAATTTATAAAAATTTCGGCATGACCTATTCGTTTATAAGACGATTCCCATATTTATTTATTTTTTTACCAAAACTCAACGTTTTTCCACTTTCAAAACAATCCGTATTGCAAAATACTCCCTCGTTTCAATATATATATATATATATATATATATATATCTAAACTAAATCAACAAACGATAAGTAAGTAAAACCAAACACGCCCTTAAGATTATAAAACACAAAACGAAAATAATATATAACACATTTATTTAACCAACTTAACCATCATTTAATATCCGGTTTTTAATTTACGAAACTTTGCAATATATTTATTAGTCAATTTATATAACCCAAACGCACCCTTCCCTATGCTAAACCTATATCCAAACGCAGGATAAAATAGAACCCTTTGTGGTTAAGAACTAACATACCAAAATCCCCCCGTGGGTGTTAACAACCAACCCAAACGCACCCTTTAGTGTTGCAAAACCAAACGCACCCGCGGCTGCTGTTAACCCAGCGAAACAAACGCACCCCGGCTGGTGAAAAAATCAAACGCACCCTCGTTGGTGCTTTTATCAAACCCAACGCACCCTTAGGTGGCTGACCCGAACCCCAACACACCCTTTGGGTGTAGTGGCTGCTAGAGTGGTGGCGGTGACGAGGGTGTGGTGGCAGCGGCTGCTGCCGTAGTTGATGATGGAGATGGGGGTGATGGTTGGTGATCGCGGATGAAGGAGGCCACGATGGTGGATGTGGTGTGGTGATGAATGGGAGGTGGTGCGTGGCGTGGTGGTTGTTATGGTGCGACGATGGTGACAGCAGTGGCGGTGGGGGAGTGGTGGTGATGGAGAGGCGCGTGGCGGAGAGTGGTGGAGTAGATCGGGTAGATCGGGCGACGAGGATCATTTTTAGTTTCGGCTGGAGACCCGCCGGAAAATTATTCCAGTGGCCGGAGGTGGTGGCGGCTGCCGTGATGGTTGAGGGGAGGGGAGAGCAGAAGTATAATATGTGTTGTTTGTATTAATAATGAAAACGAAAATATATAAGTTATACATAATATATATATATATATATATATATATATATATAATCTATATATACTATATATCTATTAAATATATATATATATATATATATATAGTATATATGAAAAGTTATAGAAAAGAGATGAAAAAGTATAATTAGTTTAGGGTTGATTGTGTAAATATTTCACAGGGACCAAAAGTGTAACTTTATAAATAATGGTTTCGGGCCTCGTTTGAGCCAATCTTACGGATGAATGTAAAATACGAAACTTGCGTCAATGTTTATTCCAAATCATTTTTTTTGATAAAAATGAGTAGTTAACATGATAGTATTTCATAAATATTTTTATAACATTTATAAAAATATTTGTTATTTATTTGGTGACTCGGTTAAAATAAAAACGAATTTTTAACTCGGATATTCGCGTTATCAACAACGATTAAATAAATAAATATTAAATGTTTTTATTTAATATTTTTATTAAATGTATAAAGTGGATAATTAACAAATAAATTTTAATTCTAATCGTGTTTGTCGGTACCGCGTTGTGCGGCGCAGTTTTTCAAAACCTTTGCGAGGCAGTTTTTAAGCCTCTTCTGCTTGTTTTTCAAGTCTCGGTAAAACAAAAAGTGTCTGAAATAATCGTCTTACATCAAATTGCTTTTGGTCCGAATCATGAAACATATTTAGTGGTTCGTTTTTTTGACAAATCAACATGTTAATATAAAACCTTTTTCGTTTTCGAATCAAATAATTTAAAAATAAATTTTATAAACGACAAACATGTAATAATAATTATGATTTATTATTTAAATATGTTCCAAAAATTGACGGTTGTTACAGTCTTCCCACCTTAAGAGAGCGTCGTCCCGGTGCTCAATTTGTTTTATTCGTCCTTGGTTTACTAGTGATTAGATGAGTGGATATACCTAGGTCATCGTCGATGTTCCAACGAAAATTTGAGTGAACAAAGGTCAAAGCATAGGATATATGCAATCGATATGAGTGAATGAATCAAATGTAATCAGAATCTTCAAATGGAAGGATGGAATACATGACTCGAAGAAAAGCCATTTGAACGAAGAATTTAACAAGTCGTCAATTCTTGAAAGTGGTTAATGATTTATTACTATTAGATTATCAAGTTCGCGGCGGTCGATACACATTCGGAAAAATCCATATAACAAAGCACGAGTCGAAAGAAATTCATAGCCCAAGGAATGATTCATACGGACGAACACACGCTATGTCGGATAACATAAGCCCACTCATGTTAGGAATTTGTCACTCAAAAAAGAGGCGTCCCAATCCTTGTAAGTAAGAATTTATAAACTTATGGTTCGGTAATTTATAATTTCCTTATTCAAATGAAGAAGCGTCCTAATTCATTTCAATAAGATGATTATAAATCATCCTACTTAAGTATCGCCGGCACAAAAACACAATATCAAAACAATAGATTACAAAACAACATATACGATCAAAGGCATAGGAAGAGTGTTCCAACTCAAAGTGGAGTGGTAAAGAAATCGACATTGGTGTTCGAGGGAGTAATTGAGAAATCAGAAAGTACGGGATAATCGGAGTGATCAATATTTATATAACTGACTAATATAAGGTAAATAGTAAGGCGTCATACGATAGACGTAAGAAAGCGAAATCATAAGCAAGTTAGTTAAATACTCCGTATATCCATATAATAGTAGTGAGAGATACAAAAAGAGCTTATAAAGATCTAGAGCATGCGCACAAACAGGAGAAAAAACAACCGGATATCGGACAATGGTGAAAGAATCTTATATTTTTTTTTCTTTTTCGAAAAACGGTTATAGTCCAGGTTTTGAAAACGACCTAGTTCTCTACAACCAGTGCTTTGATACCAATCTGTCACACCCCCAAAATTAGACGGCAGCGGAATAGTAGCATTAGGGTGCGACGTTAAGGCACAAAGTACAAGTCACAGAAAACAACCTCAAAAGAGACGTTTAATAAAATGTCACATTCAATTTAATTAAAAATGTCAGAGTTAAATAGGTTCTGTTAGGATCTGAAACTAGATAGATCTTCTAGCCTTTGTGATTGTATAGTACTTATGTAATCACAAGTATATACGTGAGAGACTCTAACAATTGTTTAGGCGGAAACTAAACAATGCGATATAAAGGAGAATAAATATAAACAATGATCCTCTATGGATCTCTCTATTGATAATAAATTGTTTTTGTGATTTTGTAATCGGTACCAAACCCTAATGCTAAAGGTTTCTTTTATAGAGAAGAAACCCTAAATTGCGCACAAGATTTCCTAAAAAACTCGTAAGAGGATAACATCAATCTCTTTCTAATATACTCATTCCTATATTAATGAGTATAATTCTAGAAATATAACTATAATTACCTATTACAAGTAATCTACGTCTATAAATAAGATCAGCAGATTCTATATCATGTCAGCAGAAATGAGAAATGACCAAGCAGGAACATAATCAAGTAGGAATAGCTACGTGAACTGCCAGCCAGAAACCACTAGTGCTATCACAGAAACGACACTTAGTCGTTTATCAATAGCTCCCTCAACAATCCTCCCCCCTGAAACTTGGTTTTGACTCCGTTAATTCTAAGTTTTCTAGAAAGACTTCTCGAAGCAAGAGGATTGAGAAGTAGCAGAAACCAAGTAGTCAGCAAATATGAATACTGAAGACAGCAAGAACAGAACGAACCAGCAACATCACAAATACCAGCAGATAACAATGTAACCAAGTAGCAATAATACAAGCACAGAAACCTAGCACAGCATCCAAAAAGCAGCATCATCCAAAGAAACCAGCAATGAACTCGATAACCAATTGCAGAATCAAATGAAGTACAACATCAAAGCAAGCACTTCCATCTTTTGCAGCAACATAAGTAATTCGATAAGCCTTTACCAGTAGCACTCATTCTTGGCTAGGTGATACTTTGGTGAGAACAAACACCCCTGGGTATCAAAAACCATACCAATTTCCTCAGAACATGAAATCAAGGGTGAAATTGGAATACCCTAACAGTTTTTTTTTGGCAAACCGCACAGCCATACAAAAAACGATTTACATGTCTTTACCTGTAGCCGTTTGCTCAGGACTAGTCAACTCTTCATACACAGAGTAATATGGTGAGTCCGATACCAAAATAACAAATTAGTAAATTGTCAACATATCAATACGGATTTGAGAAAGTCTTTACAAGAGGACCGTACCCTCTTGACTATCATTTTTTCATCCCAACAGGAACATGGAAAATGAATACCATCCAGTTTTTGGTAACCTGGCAACCATTAACGGATTTGAGAAGGTCTTTACCAAAGCTGTACCCTGCTAGACAAGCCACACACTTTGTTACAAGAACAAGGTGAGTTGAAGGCATATGGATTTTTAGCAAACCCTTACAGCTATCAACGGATTTGAGTTACACACCAAAGCCGTTTGCAATGATGAGCCAGACTCTTTCTTGGCTGTTAGCCATGGTGAGCTGAAAACCATTTGTCGTGCAGTGCAAGCACTAACACCAAAATTATGCAACACTATATCTTTACAACACTAGACTATTACAGGGATGTATCTAAATCTAAGGATGTTAAATGCTATTTTTTTTAAATAAATAAACGAAACTATTGAAGTAACTACAAACACTAACTCAGAAACAACTTACATAGGAGCATATGCAAGACACTCATAGCATGCCTTAAAGCCAGACTGGACGTCTGAATGAATATTCCCCATCAACAACAACATCCCGACAATATGAGGTGAACGTGAGCCTGTTGGCGTAAACATAACGTACAAGCAGTGTTGCCCCGAATAGGATAGACCTTGTCCACAAACATATACACAGTCTTCCCATTCGTCAAATCCAGGACATGAACAGAACTCTTAGGATACAACTGCCAGCTACTCACAATCCATTCATCTTGTAATACGCCAAAGTCTTTTTTCCAAATCATCAGAATGAAAGCGAACTGACACAAGCAATTCACATGCCCTCCAGAGGTCAAAACTGAACAATTACTATGGTTTAACCGAAAAGTACCTATTCAGCCGGTGACGCCGAAGAAGGAGATCCCACGATTAACAGAGTAGCAACTGTTTCAAATAGATAAAGGACTTTTGCCGCCGGTTCTCCTGATAATATACATGATAATAATTGTTACTAAGCGGACAACTCACAATTTCCCAATCTTTAAATGCACCATATGGAAGCGGGGGAATATAATTTTCCATGTCATCATCACTCTCACTCTCAGAACTGAAAAAATCCTCAACAGGTTTATCCCATAGGAAGTCATCACTTCGCACCCCAATATGTTTACGACGAGGCCGAGGAGGAGAAACGGCAGATTCAGTAATGGTTTCAACCTTTACCCGTGGGTCAATTATCTCATCATCAGGAAGCTTTTCCACAAACACAACCCCATCACCAGAAATAGACTTACCTCGAAAGATAATCTCAGCAAACACTTCGTCATCCGAGTCAGGGTCAGCAACAACTCGTGACATACCAATCTTTTCTTCCTCATCACTATCAAGAAAAAAATCAAGAATACCCCCTGATGTGGATTCAAACAGAACATCAATTGGTATGTGATCAATAGAGACATTTGACGGTGAAGAACTAGCAGCAGAATCTGCAAACGGTGAAACTCCAATCTCACGGCGTGAACCAGCAGAATCCATAGCTGCTGTAGTGGTGAACAGTAAGATGTCATAACCTGTAGCATCCAAATGTACCACCACAATATTGGAAGCAGCAGAGACCAGCCATTGGAAGTAGCTAGAACCAGCAGGATTAGAGCTACCACCTACCAAGCAGAATCAGGATCATCAGCAGTAAGGATTTTGTAATAGCAGGAACACTAGCTGGCTGTGAAGAAACACGTTCAACCCTTTGTCTCTTAGAAGGAGGCTCAGTAATGGCAGGCTTCGGTCGAAAAAGGTTGTACTAAGCACTTAAACCAGAGCGATCCATTTCAAGGCGTCTACCAGATATACTCGACTCTTCACCCAACTGTTTTGATGCATAGATCTTGACGTCTTTACATCGTGATTGTACCAGTATGAGCTGTCACACTCATTGATTTTAAACAAAGATGCGCTTCATCTGTGTGACCTCAATTCTTCAATGGCTATACCCTTGAGGAGCTCGAATACCAGTAAATCTGCCAAGGCGCCTTCTTTCGTTCCTTAACAGCAAGTCATGCCTCAAATAAAGGTTTCCCTCTTTTACCATCAGCGCCCAACAACTCTTTTGCCAATGCAGGATTAGAGCCAACTTGCATCATCAAGTTCAACCAGTCTGTTTCTGTCATACGCAACATGAGATCGTCTAATTCCTTTGTGCGCTCTTCAGAAACATTTTGCAAGTCTTCCTGAGCCAAATCCTCAGCCCGTAACCGTTGAACCAACTGCTCACTAGCCTGTTCTTCTGCTAAGCGTTGCCTGGCTTGTGCATCCTCTGCAAGAACCACAGGTAATAACCAATATCAGGCATATGACCTTTCCCTGATCTATAGCAACAGATGGACCAGCAGGTACTGCTGTGGGAGGAAGAACACCAGCAGAAAGGGTAGCTTGAAACTGCTCAAAGGCTGGAGTGGAAAACTCTGTCCTGGCACGTCGATACGCAGACCGCTTACGCCGTAGAGGAACCTCCTCCTCTTCTCGTTCCTCCACATCCTCAAAGGGGTTGACAGCATGGTTTGATCATGACTAGAGCTGTAGAATCCCATACGAGATAAATTCCACGAGGTTCAAGTATCATCCTGAACATCCACATCCCTTTTCGCTGCTGAGGCATCAACCACCAACCGTGTATCCCTCAACTGTTTAACCGTTTTCTCCAACTTCTTGACTCTGGAAACAAGAGTCAAAATAGCACCCCTCCATTTATTCTTCTTCTTTGACTTTCCCAACTCAGTTTCCAAGGAGTCAATACGTCCCATACACCTGTCAAGCTTTGCAGATAAACTAGTTAGAAGAGCAGGGTCCTCTGCCCTACCAGCAGCATCGGCTGTTGGTGTAGGAGCATCATCGGGCCGAACAGGTGACTCCTCATGGAATCCACCATGAGTGGTGTCATCGTCCATGGAAATGACATTATCGAGGTCCTCAGGCACAAGATAGTTGTCAGGCCTAGGTTGGGGACCAAAGATAATGGGTTCCACAAAGTCAGGGTCAACATAACCATGGGGTCTGGGCTGTGGGCCAAAAAGAATTGGTTCAATAACATCAGGGTCCACATACCCAGCTGGTCTAGGTTCAGGGCCAAACACTAAGGGCTCCTCAAAGATAAAGGTCTGAGCTGGCGGGGTAGGTGGAGACACAGGCTCAGGAGTATGATCCCTAATGGGAGAATGTACAGAAACATAAGGCCATGGTCTCCAGTCAGTAACAGGTGAGACAGGGGTAGGGACAACCCATTCTGTCTCAGGAATGGTAGGTGAAGGAGAGGATGGTCTCTGGGATACAGGCTGCTGCTCCGGTGTGGGTTCCCTAACAGGGGAAACCGGAGTAGAGTGAGGTACAAGGGGTGCCTCAGCTGCACTACCAGCAGCTTCATTGACAGCAGCAGTATCCTCATTAGCAGCATCATCATCACCAGCAGCATCATCGCCAGCAGCAGCAATGGCAAGCATGGGGGGAGTCAAAGGTATTGGCTGACCCTCCCATTTAAATTTCATATTGGCGAATATTTTCCTAGTAAAGTCAAAAGTTGGTCTAGGGGTTCGGTCAGCTGTCTCTAATGCCACAATCATTTTGTAAAAACCGTGGTAGAATTAAAAAATTTATGCTGTTAGCCTTACAGGGTTCTCATCATAACCCCTCTAGAATAAATCGAGAAAATTATATACCCTCCTCGATAAACAATTAAGGGCTGTGGCAATGAACTCGGAAATTGATTCAACTTTTCCCAGACTTAGACTCAGACAGTGCCAATAAGGGAGTGTCACCAGAAATCGCCATTGAGGAGATAAATGGTGTTTTAAGAAAAAGTGAGAGTCCGCATCCTCGGAACCCAATAACCTCAACCCTCAAGAATATCAGGAGAATGCATGGTCAAAAATGTCATTGGCATCCGTCAAAGTGTCACTGAGTCCTAAGAGAACTCAGTCACGACCACCTCACGATCGTCAATTATGGCGCCTAGGTCATGAACCCAGCATGCATTTGGAGCGATACAAACCAGCGGTTTCCCAAAAGTGTTTTGACCAAAGAGTCAAACACACCGGAGGGGCAAAGTCCAGAGCGTACCTCAACGAGATGTCCAAATAACCGAGGATATCTGTGAAGTCCTCTCGGCAACCTCTTTCCCGATCCCAAATGTGAACTTGTTGTGATCAGCTGTTGACTTGAGTGGCCAGCCATTTGGTGAGATTGAATGTATGATTGAATTGTACTGAGTATTCAGAGGCAAACGATGGTGGAGTGTCTGTGTGTGGGAAAGATGAAAAGTTGATTTGAGATTAATTAGTTAATTTTGCCCAAATTATGAAAAGAAACCTTTGTATTTGTTAGGTTACAATTTTAACCGTGTGGAAGTAGAAGTAATTAAAGTGAGAATCAACTTGTACAGCCACCTGTTCACAGCAAGTGGTGACCGCCAAACACCTAAATAATAGAGATTTAAAAACGAAAAACACTATTCAACTTCCATTTTTGAATGACCAGCAGTATAAAGTTCAACAGCAAGCAGTAACCACTCTCAAAATCTCAGAAACAAGTCAAGCAGCAGAATTAATATATGAGCAGCACAAACTATTTAGGCAGCAGATACATTGTTATACACCATCATATGAGACTTCAACAGAAACTATATGACTAGTGCGAGAACCAACCATCCAGCAATCTCACACTGTACTCAGCAAACTGAAGTTTGATACATGCAAAAACAAGTTACTTAAAACTGAACCCGCAGAAATAAGTCAGCCAGCAGGAACATGATACTACCAGCACAAACCAGTTCAGCAGCATAAATAGATGTATTGGCAGCATAAACAACTCCAGCAGCATGAATGTATGCAGCCAGCAGAAAGAGGCAACCAACAGCAGAAACCATGCAGACAGAAAGAAAGCAGGAACACCTCCCTATCAGGCAATAAATAATCCACCCAGAGAAGTATGCCCACCAGCATGAACACGGAACCATCAGCATAATTCCAATAGCTACCAGCAGAAACAAAATCAATCCAGCAGGAAGATAACTACCAGGCAGAATACAAAAGTAATAACAGCAGAAACCAAGCTGACAGCAGGAAGAATGTACAACTAGCAGCAGTATTGACTACCTGCAATCACAAGAAAATAATATCTTACAAAACACTATATCCACATGCAAGAAAGTTAGAATATACAAGTATACAACAACAAGCCTCCCCTTAGGCTTATACCTCCCCTTCAATTACATTCCCGAAAGAGGGATTCACCATCCCAATATGGACCACCAGATACTCAAATCTTGGTCCATCAAATGCCTTGGTCAGTAAATCAGCCACATTATCATCGGTGTGAATCTTCAGCACCTGTATCAAGTTCTTCTCATTGGCATCTCTTATAAAGTGAATGCCTTAATCTCACTATGCTATGTCCTCCTGATGATAAAACTGGGGTTTCTCACAATGCATATGTGCTCTGGTTGTCTTGAAGATTTTGGTATTCATGAAGTTGAATCCATAATCCAGCAATTGGTTCTGAATCCAGAGTACCTGTGCACAGCAGCTAGCAGCAGCAACATACTCGGCTTCTGTAGAAGAAGTAGCCACAATAGTCTGCTTCTTGCACTGCCATGAAATTAACCGTCTGCCCAGAAATTGACATCCACCTGTAGTGGATTTCCGATCACCATGAGAACCAGCATAATCACTGTCACTGTAGGCTTCCAACTGAAAAGGAGAATCGTTAGGGTACCACAAGCCTAATTTTGGCTGCCCTTTTAGATACTTGAAAATCTTCTTGACTGCATTCAGATGAGAATTCAATGAGTAACTTATGTCTGGACAAGCACTAACTGCAAACATTAATGTCAGGTCTTGAAGCTGTAGATACATAATGAACCAATCATGGATCTTATACAACTGTACATTACCTGGAGATCAGATTCATCCGACAACTTTGGCCCCTTAGCAGCTTCCATAGGGAGTTTTGCAAGTTCTTACAGATTCCATGTCAAACTTTGTAAGCATGTCTTTAAAACGTACTTGTCTTGGCTGATGAAAATACCATCAGGAAACTGTTTCACCTGTAGACCTAAGAAGAAACTCATCTCTCCCATAGCACTCATTTCAAATTCTCCTTGCATCAACACCTCAAATTCTTCACACCAGGCTTTATTTGGTGGAAATATATGATTGGATGGGAAGTGAATATAGGAAACCAAAAATAAGGTCATCCACAATAAACCTGTACAAAACTATAATCCTCTGGTAATCATTTCATGATGAACAATGTCTTGTCAAAAGTACCCTTCTGTCTGTAATTGTGTTTAACAATAAAAGCAGACAATCGGTCATACCAGCTCTAGGTCTTGATGAAGTCCATACAAAGCTTTAACCACTTTGTACACATGCTTTGGGAAGTAAGGATCTTCAAAGCCTTTAGGCTGAGTGACATACACTTCTTCTTCAATTTCTCCATAGAGAAAGGCACTAGTCCTTACATCAATTATGATATACCATGAAAGCCCATATAAGAAGCAAAAGCCAAAAACAGTCTGATTGTTGCTCTATTCTGGCCACTGGTACAAAGACCTCATCATAATCAATGCCCTCTTCTTGTCTGTGTCCCTGTGCAACCAACCTTGCTTTGATTCCTTACAACTATGTCCTCGCATCCCTCCTTGTTCTTCAAATCCATTTTGTTCTATTGCATGTTAGCCATCAGGTAAAGGGACAAGTTTCCATACTTTCTGGTTGATGAACTATTGCATCTCTTCTTGGATAGCAGCAACCCAATCAGGATCTTCAAGTGCTTTAGCTATACTAACTTTTTGTTCTAACTGAGAAAGGAAGCAAGCAAACAACAATGAAGTTGGGTTCTGTATGAATTGGTTTCCTTTGTTGATCCTTGAATATATCCAATGAAAGTCACTTTCACACCAAACTTGATTTTGAGCTCCGCTTTCTGTCAGAACTGGAGAAGCTAGATCAACAAGAATCCCTGAGACTGAGGATGAATAGTGTCACCTTTGACTCTGTTGGGAACTGGATTCACTTACCCCACAGTGCTAAATTTGTTAAAGAGTAAGCACTAAAATCATCTCATAAAGGAAGATGTGAAGAAGCCAGATGAGAGTTTATTTTATGTCCTTGCACCACATCAGAAGGGACTGGGAAATCGAGTATGTATTCACTTGAGCCCATTGAATTGACCAGGAGGAAAGTGTAGACCTCATCACATGTACAGGCATGAAGTCAACCAGAAAACAAATACGACTGCAGGATGCCCGATCAGCAGGTTTCACACAACTCCACAAGTGTTGAAAACGACCAGCAGGATTACACCTATGCAGGAATCACTACCACAAAGGTACACTATTCATGATACACCACCAGCAAAACAATGCCAGCAGGATCCCTATCAGCAGAAACACCTTGGTTTCGAATTTCAGCTTCAGCTTGACTTAGTATTTCTGTTGTTGCTTGTGAGAACAAATAATTATACTACCAGTATTAAGTCTTTTACAATCTATTTCCCAACATGTCCCATCTTCGGGGGAAGAAGATTCCATTTTCATTGAAATTCCAAAACCAAAAGCAAAGGAAACCATTAATCTTGATCCTAATCTTAATTCGTATCAATCTAAACTTCCATACCCCGAGAGGATGAAAGTTAGAGAGAACGATAAACCAAGTGCTCAACATAGCCGGTTTTTGAAGATGTTCAAACAACTTCGTTTAGAGATTGGATTGAAAGATGCTCTCGTCGAAATGCCAAAGTTCAACAAATGGTTAAGCTCATTGCTAAGGAACAAAGAGAAGCTCGAGGAGATCGCCATCACAACTGTGAATGCTGAATGTTCCGCTATCATCATGAACAAAGTTCCCGAGAAACTCGAAGATCCGGGAAAATTTCTTATCCCATGTGCTTTACAAGAACTCAAAAGGACTAGTGCTTTAGCCGATTCAGGAGCTAGCATTAATCTTTTACCTCATTCTATCTACAAGAAACTTGAGCTTGAAGCTTTGACTCCTACTCGTATGACACTCGAGCTTGCCAATCGTTCCATTACTCACCCGATGGGCATAGCCGAGGATGTTGTAGTTAGAGTCGATGGTTTCACTTTTCTTGCGGATTTTGTGGTGGTTAATTTTGAACCCGACCCGAGAGTGCCTATTATTCTAGGAAGACCCTTCCTTCGAACCGCAAAAGCTCTCATTGATTTGTACGAGGAAAAATTGACTTTAAGAGTAGGAAAAGATGAACTTGTTTACTATGCCGATAAATCTGAGAAAAACAAGGAAAAGAATTTTGTTCATGCCATTTCTATCATTGATTTTTCAAAAGACGATCCGTTTAGTGGCAGTACCACTAATACTCTTCCTCCTAGTTCTTCTCCGGTGAAGACTAGTGATAATTTAGAGAAGTTCGCCGATGAACTTGCTCCTCTTGATTCGTTACCACCGGGTAATGATGATTCGACTCTTAAGAAGGATTTTCATGAAGTAAATTTTCAAGTTTACTCAAATCCTCTTTTCGAATTCGATGATAATTTCAAATCTAGCAACGTGAATCCTCTCTTTGAAGAGAACGATAAGGATATCGAGATTAAGTCTTCTTCTTCCTTCACACTTACTTCACCGGAAGAAAGTGAATTTGAAGTTTATCTTGAAAAAGATTCGATTCCACCGGGAATTGATCTTAAACTCCCTCCCACCCTTGAAGTTTCAAGTAGCAATCCTACTTCCCCTACTCTCACCGGAGAGAAGGTTCATTCATGGAAGACGCCGATGTTTTTTTTATTTTTTTTTTCTCGTTGGTTCGATTTGTGTGGAAAATGATGACTCGAATTGCGATAAGGAAAAAGATAATTTGTCTCTTAGCAACTTACTTACATCAAAAACCAAAACTTCTTTCTCGTCCTCAAGAAGTTGAAGACATCAACGATAAAGAAGATGAAGTTTCAATGTTATTCCAACCCAGACTTTGTCCATAGCCAATACAATCACTTTGTAATCCGATTGATTTTAATGATCATTTTTCCAAACCAAAGGATTTTAAAAAGGACTTAACCGTTTCATTTGATTCCTCCGAATCAAGTATTTTACCATCTCCTTTGTTAGATTCCGACTCGCCTTTCACTGCGGAGTTGTCGGCTAGTGTTACCTTGAATTCTCTCGAAAACAAGGACAAAGTATTCAAACCGGGTATACTAGTTTATCATGCCATTCATGATAAAAATCTTGTAACATTGGAAAAAAAATTTAAAAGAGAACATTCCTCTGGGACTCTTTTAGTTTTCAAAGAACCATTATTTCTTCTGCCTCCGCCAGAACTACCAGATAAATGTTTGACTTTTGAGCCCATTTTGGTTATGAAGAATGTTGTGCTTAATGAAGATTTCTACCAAAGCAATGTTGAACATGTCAATTCCTTCACAATTATCATTTGGATTTTTTTTTCATATTTCCCTTACACCAAGGAATTACCTTTGATTTTCTCCTTTAGGAGTGAAAATTTTGTTTTTGACCCCGGCATCGTCACGTTTCATAAGCCAGTGGTATGTTTAATGAAAGTTTTCTATTTGCTCTCCTTAAGGACAAATAAATTCAGGGATCGAGTCGAGCTTGCGACTCGGTAAACAAAAACAAGCTGCTTCGTGGGAGTTCACCCCATGCTTATCCTTTCTATTTTCTCTCTATTTTCTATTATCTAATGTGTTGTGTTGAGAGAGGCTTGTACTCTTTCCGATTTCTCGTTGTTTGTTGCTTGTTGCTTGTTGTGATTTTTGTAGGATTAACCCAACAATTTCTGAAGACTCTCGTGTCCGGTTGATTTGTCCCGTTCTACTCGAGCTTCTCATCCTTTGTGTGAAATTAGTTTGGGGAGATCCGATATCCTTTCATCATTATCGATTCACGTTTATCTTTGCATACCTCATAAACGGCTTAGATTTTCGTAGAGACCCGACTTTAAACATTGAGGACAATGTTTCATTTTAGTTTGGGGAAGGGAATCTATCGATTTGATGTTGCTTGCTTATTGTTTTGTTCTCACGTACCCGTTTTCCCACAAAAATAGCAAAATTTTTAAATTTTTAGTCATAAATATATTTTTTTTTAAAAAAAAAAAAAATATATATATAAGTGTTAAGACACAAATGTAGGTTTTCCGTTGGTAAGAATAAGAAGTAATTTTTGACCCGATCGTACGTGTAGAGTTCTAGCTTTCTCCCTTAACAATTAATGATGATAGTTTGTGCTAGTCTCATGTAGACTTTAAACATGCTAGACTTGAAATCATTAGTAAATGAAAACTTGTGCTAATCTCAAGTAGATTTTAAATATGCCGAGTTGGAATTTATATAGGCTAAGTGTTCGCGAATTTCTTTCTTAGAAATTTTAAATTGCGAAGAATGAGAAATGATAGTGTTATTTATAAGTCATGACATTAAACGTAGAGTAGTTGGTTCTCTTGCCAAGCTCAATGAGTGGTAATTGTGCTTTTTCTCCACATTAGCTTATTTCACCTCTATATATAATTGTTTATTAAATAGAGTGAATGGTGTTTTATAGTTAATAATTAGTTAATAGAAGTTTTCTTTACTGCTTTTTGTGATTAGGATGAGCTACACACAGAATACTTAATTTGGCATACTATATTATCGATATAAAGAAATATTTTGCTATCTTAAAGAGCCTTAGGTAGAGGGGATACGTAGAAATCAATAATAATCCGAGTACTGATAAAATTTGCTGTATCTTTCGGCTCACAACCGATGTTACAAGCCTTCTAAAAGGTGAAGGAGTTCACCGAAGTCGAATTTTTGCTACATCTTGTCGGAGGCGTGGGCCGATGTTTGTAGCCAACTAAATGACCAAGGTTTAATAATGTTTGGCTTATTTTGTCTTACTTTGTGCCTTAAAGAAGACTAAGGGTATAATGGTGCAAATGTGATTGGTTTATTCATGTCTTAAAGAGCCTTCGGGTATATGACATGAATGGTACCTTGCTTAAGTAGCTTAATAAAAGCCAATTTTGGTTTGCCTCGATGTGGAACCTTTAATCTTGATGAACATTTGATCTTTGAAAAGGGCGAGGAGCTAATTATTGCATTACTTAAACCGTTACGCTTCTTTTGGAAATAATAAGTATGAAACAAAAGTCTTAAAGACCTTCGGGTATATGACTTAAGGAAAAATCTTGAGAAACAAAAGTAGGATTTGCGGAGAAAAAGTAAGTAATACAATTCTTATTATAGTAGTGTTATTTCCAGACGTAATTGACGGTGATCTTATTTTTAAGCTTAGCATGGGAAAGGTGAAAAATCGAGGATGATGAAGTTATCTTTTCGACACTTAATGGTGCTTTTTATTCTATGATCCTTAAAGTTACCAATAAGGTAATGAAAACAATACATTATGTCAACACAAATAAGTGGTAGTTAGGTAATTAATTATCTAGAAAAATCATAAAAATAAAAAAAATCTTTGAAAATGGGAAATCAGGTGTTTTATAACTTGTGATCTCTTAACTCTCTCAACAAAAATCTTTGCTACTTTTCAAAGGTTTAGTTTGGGGAAGTTTCGAGGTATTTGGTTATAAGGCATGTGATATTGCGTGAGGATACACAATCGTTTAGTTTGGGGAATTTTGATAAGTGTAGAATACACATATCCGTTTATACCTAAAATAACCCAATTAAACCCAAAACAGACCAAAAATGGCAAAAATATGCTTGTATTTGTGTTTTGTGTGTGCAGGTACGGATATATCAAAAATTACAAGAATATAGTCAAAAACGGGCAAGCACGGACACGAGAATCAGAAGAGTACAAAAAGAAGCCAAAGATTCAAAGCCGAAGCCAGAAAAGTCAAACCCATAGTCAAAGTGGTCAAATCATGGTCACACAAGCCAACAGACCACAATAACCATTTTCACCCACCAATTTCACCAAAGTCCAAAAATAACCCATCTCCTCTTATTGGGCCTTAAAACCCTTAATGGGCCAGAAAACCCCCAAAATTCTATACCCGGATCCAAGCCCATAACCATAAGCCCAAAACCCTAGCCCATTCACCTTTTTATAAACCACAAGGGCCAGTTTTGCAATTTCCAAAACCTCATTTTATAACTAGAAAGAGAGAAAAGGAAGAGAGGGGCTAGAAGTGTCACAATCTCAAAGTCCAACTGATTTTTACCCAAGCAGTTAAAAAAGGGCGCACGAACAACAATTAACTTGTTCTTGTCCATCCCCAATTCACCCATCCATTTACATCAAGGGTAAATAGAATTGGAAGGTTACAAAGGACAATTCGGTGACAAGGACTGACATGGCAGAGAATTACATCACCAAAACCCTCCCATTGGCCAATCCCCATCAAAGAAGCTCACGTGGATTTTGAGGAAGCACACTAAGGATAGTTTTTTACACTAGATCCACACACAAAAGAAGCACAGCTGTCATAATCAAAGAATGACACTTGGAATCCTCAAGGTCCCAGTATCTATCCCAACGGCCAATATTTGTGATCCAATATTGAAGGAAATAATGGTGAATGATGAAGGAATTGGAGAGCAATTCCGAGCCTAGAACCTTCAACTTGGCCACTAGAAATAGCCCTACCTCTCTCACACACACTATCTAGGTTTTTAGTAGCTTTTAGTGTAGCTTAATTTCGTATTTTTCTTAAATGTAATTTTCCTTAAATGTTTTGTAATCTCCTTTTTAAGTAATGTAATCAGTAACTTTTTGTAACACCCCCAAAAATCAGGACAACGCAGCAGAATGGTAACATTGGGGTGCTACTTCAGGGCACAAAACACAAGTCACGGAAAACGACCTTAAAATGGACGTTAAATAAGTCATATTCTATTTATAAAAGGATCAGAGGTTGCAACAGGTTCATTATAATGGTATTAAGAAAACATCGTCATAACGTTTGGCCAAAATAACACTAAGTTATTAAGCCTTCAAAAATATGTATATCCCGCGACTCGAATGCTCCCAATGCTCCCACTAGCAAAATAGTACCTTAAAATACATGCTAAATTGTCAAGCAATAATGTTGGTGAATTCATAGGTTTAAGTAAAAAAAAGCAGTATTGAAATAATTTAAGAAATATTTCAGAAGAAAAGTAGCGTTACAACATTTAAAAGTGTTATTTCCGAAATCCAACCGAAATCCAAGTAGTGATTCATAAATCAAAGATATTAAAAAGTGGACCACAAGATTCGAAGTAATGGTGGACTAAGTAAAAAACTATTCCGAAGTCCAAAACAAGTAATGTACAAAGGGAAAACAACATTCACCAATCTAAATATATATTATTGCACTAAGCCTACACCGAAACCTTAACGTACTTCATCAATAGATTGTGAAAATGCCCTATAAAAGGTAATATGGATAGCTTCCAACACCAGACACCCTCTAAATGTTAAATGCACCTGATCAAACTAGTGACCCAAGGAAAGGTGGGGATTGTCAGTCCCGATAGATCTATCCATAACACTAGCGCTCACTAGTAAAGCAAATGACGTCAAGATAATAGGACTTCACGGCAAAAGGTAACTTAGGCATTAATAATCGAGGCGAAATCTGATAGCATTACACTTGAAAAACCACTTGGTCCAATAAAAAAGCAAAGTAATCACCCCATAGATTTAGTTAAAACAATTAGTAGAAAAGGGGCTATGAAATCACAAAGTATTGAAAGGTATTGTACTGTAGTAAATTATACAAGTTTGGTAAACGACATGTATTCCCCTCGCGGAGTTATAAAACATTGAAAAGATTGAAATGCGAGACTATGAACTCATAAAGTAATTGAAAGGTAAGTATTGCCGTAGAAAGTATACAATTTGTAAACGAGCATGTATTCCCCCCCCAAAACAGTTTTAAAAACAATAAAATAGGGGCTAAGAAACTCACACCATGAGTAATGGAAATCAACAAGTATTCACAATAGAATAATGATCATGAAGGGAATCCGATAGGCAACCTAATCCAATATAGTCGTCTAGTACTAAATCACTTTGAATTATTTATAGGTCCTATACTCATCACTATCGGTCGGGCTATCATAAGGTGTAAGAGGTCGTTAGTGAACGTATGGGAGCTAGGATACTTTAAATCGTAAATCCAACAACTCGTCGATACGCCACCCCGAAGAGGCCTCATCATTATGAAACTCCCTAGTAATATAGTACTTTGATAACTAATACAACGTATGATTCTATATAGCTACATCACCGTCTACTCGTTTTTTGCGAAATAATTATTAATTGCATTTGCTAAATATTAATTCGTGTATTTGAACTCGTATAATCGAATATATAAATTCATGTCTTTGTAAAATAATAATTTTATAAAGTTTAAGACATGATAAATATGATTTAATGAGATTACTAAAATGTTTCGCAAAACTGATTTTAAAACGAACCAACACTATTACCTCAAGAAATAGTGCACAGTTAGAAAATAATGCTAACTTTCGCGTTTAAGCCCGTTTCTTTATTCCACAATTTTTCGCGTATTAAGTCATTATCAAAATATAACATTTTAATATTTTAGTTTATTCTGATGAATATGATTTTTACTGTTAAATAACAGATATATACTTATTTTCATAGATATTTGGTATCGAAACCCGTAAACTCGATTTTAATCGTTATAGCTCCGTTTTAACATTCTTTCGAGTACGATCTCGTAATTAAAAGTTATATCATATTTTGATGTTTTAACATATCACTTTCCTGTAATGAATAGTAAATTTTATAAAATAGTTTTATAAAAGTATTTCTCTCGTAAACTCGTAACTAACGTACCTTTTTTTGTTATAAATCGGTTTTCGATTTCTATCATTTTGAATCGTCATAGGCTATTATTTTTAGTCGATGTCAAACCTACTGTATGAAATTCGAAATCAAATCACCCTTTATTATCAAGTGTGTTTCAATTTATAAAGAGATTGTTTGATTAACTTTATAAACCCAAATTTATACAAAATCATGTTTGATACTTAAACAACATGTCACATAATTTATTAATCCTTTTTTCCAGATATATATAACAATATGACATAAGAAAAGTTGTAAATTCATAAACTAATGATAATATCGATTTACATATTAAAAATCCTAAGGGGAATAGTTATATAAAACATGTAAACATATAAAAATGATGAAATAAAGACAGTGAAGGTTTTAGAAACCTTATTATGATGTAAGATGATGAACCAAAGTATCTAAACCCTTGTTTAGATATAAAACCCTAGCTTTCCATTTTAAAACCCTAGTTTCACTTTTCTTGATTAATACTTGAAAAAGGTAATCCAATGCTTGGAAACACCTTGATATCTGTAGAAAGATGTTGTATGGCTTGAAATGTTGAAGAGAGAAAAATTTGTATGGATTATGTAAAGGGGGTTTGTTTGCCGTGAGCTTAAGGAGAGAAAAAGGGAAGAGATTTTGTGATTTTGGTAAGTGTTTTACTTGTATGTTTTTCTCATCACTAGATACATGCATATATGGTGCAAGACTTAGTCAAGGAGACATGTTGAGGGTCTTAGGAAGTTAGTCATAGTCCTTGGTCAAAGTCTTTGGTCCAAGGAACAAGTGATGGCTAGGTTTTAATGAAGAGGTATGGTACAAGACTAAGTGTTGAATTCTTGTCTTATATCTTTGCATTATTTGCCATAATTTCGGCAATAAGAAGATATATGTGATGTTGTTGAGTAATTTTTATGTATTGGGTATAAATGGGTGGGTATTTGTTTGACCGTAGAAATTTGTGGTTCCAGGAGTGGCCTAACGTAATTTATCGCAAACGTATACACTTTACTACTGAAAAAATAAAATTTTAAAAAGTTAATTATACTTCGTAAAAAAAATATTATGCCTTGTATACGAAAACTTCAATTCGATTTGTGTCCGTTACGTTGGTTATAGA
The DNA here is from genome assembly GCA_026074375.1 of Tanacetum coccineum. Taxonomy (NCBI): domain Eukaryota; kingdom Viridiplantae; phylum Streptophyta; class Magnoliopsida; order Asterales; family Asteraceae; genus Tanacetum; species Tanacetum coccineum. The sequence continues at coordinate 28,841 of BQNB010034989.1, forward strand.
TTTAGTTCACGCATTTAACTTAACACTTAAAATAAAAGCGAACGCGTAGGAGAAAAGAAAAATAATAAATAGTGAAAAATGACAAAATGAATGATGTCATAAAATGACCTGAAAATACGGAAAAATGTTACTCTTTTAATAATAAAATTCATTTAAAGCTCTTTGAATCTTACTGTTAAGCTCTCATTTAATTTCTCAAATATTAAGCAAAGTTCAATAAGCCCTCATAAAGCTAAAAATCACTCTATTGATCTAAAAGCTCATAATAGAAGTATAATCTTCCTTAATCATACTTTTCTTCTTAAAATCAGCTTAAATATTAATTTACCTTTACTTGTGGAATTATGAGCTTTTTTGGAAGGATCTAGCTATGGATGAGATCCCAGGACTTTTAACCCTACTTTATCAATAAGCTAGGGAGCTTGTACTGCAAATTTGGTGCCCCTCTTGTTTAGCAGAGGCCTTGTAATTTTTCCTTTAATTACTTGCTTTAAATATTATTGAATTGCTTTCTAAACTAGATCGCTTATTTGCTTATTTAATTGGCTTATTAGTGCTTATTTGTGTTCTATCTAGCTTAATAATCATAATAGTCTAGCTGTTTTTGCTTTTCTTAGTTTAGATCATAGATTTATAAATCACTTGTTATAAAACCCTTAAAAATCCAAAAAAAGTTAAAATGGGGGGGGGGGGGGGGGGGGGGGGGGGGGGGGGGTAGATAAACCAATTTTGTTGGTTTTTTAGTTGTTAAGTAGGCCTATTAAGATTAATATTATTGTTTATCAATCTGGGTTAAGGTCTATTTATTAATTTTCATTTGTTCACTTAATCATAAGCTACTAATCTTAAAGGGGGTTTTGCATAAGCAAGTTGACCATAAAATTAATAGAATTTGTCAAAACACTTGTGTCATTTAATATACTTAAGATCAATAAGGAAAACTCTTTCAAAAAGTTAACTGTTTAATTTTCAAAGGATGCTTTAATTTTTTCTTCTCAGACTAGGTTACCTTGTGCCTTTCTTTTTGCTTGTGAAATTTTGATCCAAAGCCCTAAGGCTAGGATTTTTCTTTGCATTGTGTTTATACACACACATTTGAGTGATTGTTTAGGTAGTGGTAACACTAGGTTAGGCTGCACACTTTAGTCGTTGTGGTATTGCCCAATTGCACCAGTATACTATCATAAGTTAGTACTGCTGATATTTAAGCCCAAATTAAGCCAGCAAAATTAGGATTTAGAAGTTTTAATTCATTAGAATTTTTATAGTTGAGTAATAGCTTAATATAGATTAAGATTTACATTTTATTTTCTAGCTTATTTACTTAGCTTAATTCAGCTGTCAAAGTCAATAAAAAAACCTGAAAACACCAAAAACAGTAGGAAATTTAATAGATTCTTTTAATTGAGTATTTTTTAGCATAAGGTATTTGTTTATTATAGCTTAAATATATTGTTAATAGTATTTTTCCATAAGTTCCTCATAAGCTCTTAGTCTAGAATAGCTTTTTGAGCTTTTTAGCTTAATTTGATTTTGTGCATTTTAGTTTAATTCCTGAGTTAGCCATTTTCATAATCATTTTCAACAGCTTAAAAGTGTTTCCAGCTTTTATTTCTTTTCTTAATTAGATTAAGCACATCTTAGGGAGTTTAGAACAGCTTTTAGATTTCACTTTAAGCTTATTTTGAGCTTTTTGCAGCTTATTTAGTAAAATCCTAGGATAAGCCCTTGTTTCTGTAAACAGCTTAATAATAAGCTGTTTAAGAGCTTATAAGTGGGTTTCAGACCATAGTGCTTTTGTTAAAGTTGTTCTCCCCAACTTATTTTATAATTTTGCTTATTTAAGTTTTTGCTAAAAAGCACTTTTAATTTTCAACTTATTTTTAAGCCTAAAATGGACTTAGGTTGAAATCGGGTTAGGTTTTTCAGGGTAGGTTTGTAATTTTTGATATTTGCATGTTTTAACTTAGTTGATCTTTGTCAGTTGTGTAATTGCATTGTTAGTCCATCAAGGATTAACACCATAAGTCCTTAGTAAAGTCCTTAGTTAAGTATTAATTATTTTAATTAAGTTTTTAATAGTAATTAGGTTTTAGTTTTTAATAAGTTTGATTTAAGTTTTATAAAAAGTGAAAAATTAGGGCTTTTATTTTTATAAGATTTCTGCACTTTTTATTTATCTAGTTTAATTTTTAAAAAAAAATTAAAATTTCTTTTTAATAGTTTATTATTTTATAGTTTTTTAATTAGTTTAAATCTTAGAAAAATCATATCTTTTAATCTAAAAAATACGCTAAATACTTACTACCGCAACTAGCTATATCCTTCTTCATACTCAGCCATCGATTAGTTAACCTAAAACCACACAACATCGTATCCGCTCCAGGATGGATAGAATACTTTGTCGTATACGCCTCTTCAATAGCCAAGGTCCTTACATCTCTCCAAATGGAGGTCCGAACCTTGTCTAACCAATATGAACCACTCTCCATCTCTTTTCACACTCGTTGGTCCAAGCCACGCAACATCTTATGTTGACGCGTTCTTTGCTTTGGACATCTTATCTTATGCCACCAACATCCTTTTCTCAAACCTAGATCGGATCGTCGTACATCTATCTCGAACTCATTCTTGGCTTCACTCCTTCTTCCTACTCCACGGTACAACATCTACATTTGCCTTTCCCAGATGGTACTTGGCCTCGAAATCCAACTCACTAAATAACATCCATCCATCATCTTTGCCTCATGTTCAATCCTTCCGATTGAAAGTGTGTTGGAGACATTCATGATCCGTATAGATTACTCTCCATGTCTCGTTCACTTAATGCCTCTAGCATTATAAGGCAAAACCTACCACGTTAGTCATGCAATCCTTCATAAGAACCTTCAGTTGACACGACGTACAAGCAATCACCTTCTCCCTTTTTCCAAGCATGCTTCCAAATCATTGCTTCTCACGTCATAATATACTACGAAATCGTCTGCTCCTTCCGGCAATGCCAAGATCGGCTCATTACCCATTTGATTCCTTCCACATCTAGATAGCTTCCTCTTTGCTCCGCTTCCACGTTGTTGGAAAACTTCACGTACATCTTCTCTTCCTTCAGTGACTCCACGATCATCTTCACGTGCGACTCGTACTCCTCCTTAGACTTCGGGTCGGTTTAAAATATCGTCTGTATATATACGTTAACTAGCTTGTCTATATACGACCATGCACACCCGGCTCATTAACTCCATGAAAACCGCTGGTGCATTGGTTAACCCAAAAGGCATAGCCGTAAACTTCAACGTGTCCATTACGCATCCTAAAAACAGTCTTAGCTACGTCATCCCCGTGCACCCTCCATTGGTGACATCACATACGAATTTTCTATCTCACTCTTCTCGAGATAATCTATGCACATTTCAAACTACCCACCTTACTTCCTACCAAGCAATACAGACGCTTCCCACAACAAGTTACCATTCGAACCAACCCTCACCTTGCAACTCCTGCAATCGTTCCACACCTCTTGCCTTTCTAAAGACGTCAAACGACACGAGCCTTCGCAAATCGGCGTCGCTCCTTGTACTAATTCCATACGAAATCCTATTCTACGACGAGGGGTAAAACCCACTAAATCCTGAGAAACACTTCGAGAAGCTCACATACTACTAAAGTATCACTAAATTTTGACTCATATGCTTTGGTACTCCTACGAGACCTCGCATCCTCTTTAGTTCGTTTCCTCACGAACCTTAAACACTTTTTAGCTCACTAAGGTATTTTAACTACCTTCTTGTGGCATGCCATCCCAGCCTTATGCCTCAACAACCAATTCTCTCATACGGCTACATCAACGCTCCCATAACTAAGAGGTACTAAGTAAAACGAGAATTCTCAAATTCTAACTTGGAATCGCGAATAATTCTATTCGCTTCGCTACCATCAATCGCACCACTCAGAAGATATGACCTACCATCAACTCTAGAACCACGCCATGAAGAAATACCAAACTTCACATGCACCAATTGGTATGGACCCAAAAATCACACAATCCCAAAAGAAGAAACAACCGAATATAAACATCGACATAACGAACGAACCTCAGACCTAACAAACGCATCAACGATGCTAGAAACACCCAATGAATAATACCACGTACCACGACCCATTAATTAAAAGATTAAGAACCTTTGTACCAAAACCGATTTTTACCCAAGGAAACTTTCCCTCATAACCTTATACCAATCATTTTAAAACAATAGAATCACCTTAGTTAATAATGCAAATAATTTTAAGTGTAAAAATAAATTTAAATAAAATTTTCATAAACTTATTTTAATTATGATTTTATAAAAGAAATCAAAAGATGGTTAAAACAAATGTGTTGCATTTTATTTATATAATTTATTTTTAAAAGAAGTTTTTAACACCTAACAATATGATATCGACTACAACAAACTTACTTTCGAATGGAATTTATGACTCACAACAAAAAAAAACATCATGATAGCAAAATAGACTCCAAAATACATTAAGAATTCCAATACCAGAATGTTAATTTACTTGAAAACGAACACGACAAGAACTCTTACAAACCAAACAAACCATAAGGACTCATCCATACCAACGGTCTTAGAACCAAACCAAAAAGTATCGTCACCTTTAGACAAAGGAAAACAATCAAAATGCCGAACAAAGAACATAGAACACCAGTTCTATGATAATAGCCTAGAATATCAGCACGAACGTTGGATATCTCAATGAACAACGAGCTAACGAACCAACTTAAGAATCGCGACGACAATACCAACAGGTATCCGATGTATCCGCAAACGATAGATGAAAGGGAACCTTACCATCTACGCAACTCAACCTAATATAATCGCCTAGTCGGTTAAGAGAGGAATTCTCTAACCACACAACCGTCCTCAACAGGATCTCACATCACATCTACACTACCATCTACACAACTATCCAGACTTACATCCTCACATAATACATATAAGCAACAATGATCAATGCAATCAAAGTCACAAGTCCACGTGTGTGTTGCCTTTATAATTATGTTCGCGACCATAATTATAATTGCACCTTTTTTACACGTGTACTTACTTCCAAGACCACACATCTTAATGATAACATACATCTACCACATAACACTTAATAATAATCCAAATATAACTCAAACATGATAATCCATCTAACGAACCATAAAATCTCAATCGACCAAGCGAAACAGAAGTCACATCGAGACCCAAAATATAAAAGAAATCCTTGATTATAGCAACGCATCAAGGTAGAAAATGAAATAAACTTATGTTGGGCCTCGCTTGGGTTTGACTTTTCTCTCTCAAAAGTCACCCAACTCCGTGAGTCCAGTGAGGTAAACAATCTCCCAACGATATCTCCTAGGGGTAAGGGAAGACATGACTAAAACAATAACAAAGGGGTATATAATATTAGATCCCCATAATGAAAAAGTATATATTTCATATTATATAGTAGTAATTCAAAATAGAAAGAATTTCAAAGCGTTTAGGTAGTAGGAACATATGGTATATACGTACACAAACACTTATGCCATAAAATGCAACTATATGAGGGACCCTTAAGCTATAGTCTAGGCTCAACTACCTAGTTCTCTATAACCAAAAGCTCTGATACCAATCTGTCACACCCCGCCAACGCGGAAACGCGAGGCGTAAACAAGAATGGATATCATCATAACACATGATGTCTATATAAAGAATTCTAAAATGAAAACTAAAGTAAAGCAAAGACACAAAGTGTCATAACAATACCCAAAACCTAATGGTGTCTTTATTAATGAGAAATATGTCTCGTCAATAAATGACATGCAAAAAATAATTTAAACAATTCATGCAAACGCAATTATTCAAAACAAAAAGCATAAATAAACTCCAAGCATCCTACGGTCTCTTCTAGCCACTTCGCTCTATCTTAGCACCATTAATCTCACTTGAAAATGATGCTTAAAACATCAACATAAAGTTGAGCGAGAATCATAGGTTTACGACATACAACAATATCCAAAATAAACTTTCAATTAGCTGCTGCAATTACCAAAACAATTCATGACAACAGATAACAACAACGGGACGGAAGGTGCCCACGATCCACAATCATATCAACTACATATGTGCGCTACATGGCCTCATATTAGCGCACGCAGTCTTACCACCGTCACACCTCGTTTTGCATATTGGGATCTACAATACCAAACATATCATATCGCAACACAACGGGATAGAACATGCCCACGATCCAATACACATAACTACAACAAGCTTAAAAAAACATTTTAACACGACAACAAGACAAGCATCATTCTCACCCCAAATAACATGAGAAAAAGGGGCTATGATACTCACCTTTGCTTAGCTTTCCAAAAGATTCCAATAAAAAGCTTCACAAACAACTAGCACAAATCTAAACAACAAAATAACTCGTGTTACACGCTACTAAGCCAAAAGCTTAATGCACATGTAACAATCATATGATGGATGTCTAAGGTGTTCTATTAACCCCATGGGTCACCTCGACACCATACCCAACTTAAACCACTTCATTAACAAGTTTCACTAGTTAGTCACAATTTGTTCAAAACTGCAGAATTTTAAGTGGACTTAATGCGTACTCAAAACCTCTACATACTGACTCCATATTTCATACCAAAAATCACCTATGTTCATCTATGAGTATATTAACTACCTCATGATTCCTAAGAGCCATTTACATGCATAATTACTCCTAATAAAATCAAAGTTCCAAATAGTCCCAATTCGGATCTGTTTGCATACTAAAAATTTTGGACCTAAAAACCATACTTAGACTCCATATAAGAAGCTCTAATTCGGAGGATTTGTAATTGACACATAGAACTAAACTCCTGTAGAAGGGATAATCCTAATTCAAATTTTAAGTGGGGGTTTTATACCTCGTAATCTGACCTAAATCTGACCCGTATTTATTGCTCTGACAAACTTTTCTTGAACCAATGTTGGCAATGACTTCCCATTCATAAAACCTTGAGGGGGGGGGGGGGGGGTGTCTAGATGTTTCTGAAAACTAGGAATCTCCGAGCTACGTTATAGGGGCACAGATACTTGACAAACAGCTATTACCCTTCATTGAGATATCAGCCATCAACACAGCCTAAATTCTGCACTCAATCTAAATCAAAGTCTAATGTGAATTAGTCGAACCAATTACACCCATAAGCTGCTAATTAAAAACCATAGTCAATGCAATATGATGAAACATTATTAATTTATGATTTTACAAAAACCATAGCAGACTCTCTCCATCATAATAATTATTACATGAATTAATGATTAATAACTAACAAGGATTAATTAAAACTTACCTTAGAGCTTGATTTCTTCACAAAAGCAAAAACCCTAATTTTTCCTCCTCTTTTTTCTCTTGTTTGGACCGGTTATACCAAAGGGGGAGGGTTTGGGATTTTATTTTGTATTTATAGGCCCCTAACTAATTATATATAAAGTCTAATTAGTATTTGTTTCCTTTTAAAACTCTTTTTTTTTTCTTCTTTCCCTTATCCGGCCGAATGGCCTTATTTATAAAAAAATATTTTATTTATTTATTTATTAATTACTTAATTATTAACATTACCTTAATTTTCTACAAAAACCTAAGCTTATTTGCGCATACCTTTTTGCGTAAACGCAATTTACTAGACTTTTAAAAATAATTAACTTTTCATTTTTATTAAACCTAACATTCTAGAAATAGAAATTTTATTTCTTTCATATCCTTACTACTAGAACCTAATCTCTTCCTAATATTACTAACACATAAATACGTATACGTATAATTACTTACACAATTAATGTGAAACCGCTTCAATTACCAAAATCATTTCCTTGTCACTAAAAGTGATCGAAATGAGTTCCACAAAATCCAACACAAATCCAATCCTAATGAGACGGTCACGCTCAATGGATTGATTATGCAATCTCACATATCCCACACAAACACATATAAACACGTATAAACACATATAACACATAACCCATACTTATAGAACAGATATTTAGGTCAACACTACGGTTTGACCAACCTGCTCAAGCCACGGTTGTCACAATTTTGATCACGTGATAACCCCTTTTTGTTCTCATAATAGGTTTATCTTTTTTGATTTTATTGTTAACGATAATAGGAGGTGGTGGATCATTTTGAATTCTCAGATAATCATCGAACTTTTCACTCCCGGTGAATATGGCATTCACTTTCTTGGTTTGAGCTTGAGGAGGAGGTAGGTCAGTCCTATCAGTTTTTTCTGAAGATACGTTTTGAGACTTCGACCACTCATCTAATTTTCTTTCCATGTTTTTAATTTTAGTTTGGAAATTCTTTTCGTTTTGCTTCATCTTTATAATCACATTGTTAATATTATTCTTGACAAACATATTTGAAACTCTTTGATCATCCAAGAAATTAGAGATTGATTTTTCTAGATCGGTTTTAGATTGATCGTCTCTGTCAAAAAGTTTATCAAGAACAGTTTCATGCTACAGACACAGCTTTTGAAATCATCGAGATCATTTCTCACATCTCTGTTTAATTCTGTGAGCAAATTCTCGAGATCATTAGGATCATGATGGGATTGGTGAAAATATGAATCATGAGAATTTTGGTTTTGATAACCTTCAAATTAGATGTAATTTACTTCATGACGTTCACACATCGGCGTGTCATCGTTCATGCTATTTTTAGAAGCGTGTTTATCTTTAAGGTCATAATACTTCTTACGCATATCTTCTAATTCTTCTTTTAAGCTTGTAAACTGAGAATTTATTTTTATAGTTAAAGCCTCTAATTTTTCCATTAATCGAGAATTATCATTATTACTATTACTTCGATCGGCAAAAGAAACAGATTTTTGATGATGTTCTTGTTTAGATTTAGTGGACCAATCAAGTTTGAAAAGAACTTTGTCATTAAGAAATTGAAAAGCTTGATTTGGAGTTTTGTAGAGGAAGATTCCTCCAGCAGTTATGTCTAGGATTCTTTGAGTGTGTTCATCTAGACCGTGATAGAATATTTGAATAATAGCTCCTTTGGTCAGACTGTGCCCATGACATTTTCGAAGCATGCTCTTCAGTTGTAACCAAGCGTCGGTTAGACTTTCACATACGTTTTGAGTAAAATTTCTGATTTTGAGTAAAAGACGATTAAATAACGAAGGTGGAAAGAATCTGTTTATAAAATCTTTTCTAATTTGTTCCCACGTTGTTATAGATTCTTCATTAAGTTTGTTAAACAAGGTTTTAGCTTTATCGGATAGGGAATAGGGAAATATCAACAGCTTGACAGCTTCGCTTTGAGTTTCACCATATTTGAACATGTCGCAGATTGTGATGAATTCACGGAGGTGGTAATGCGGATCGGCCCTTAGTTGACCATCGAATTTATTTTCTGAAATCATTTTCAAATGGGTACTATTGATAACAAAGTTGTCTTCAACATCGGGTCGAACAATGACAGAATTAGGAGTCGGCGCTAAAATCTTAGCACTTTCCCACATGGGTTGATCATCAGGATCGAGAATTATTATTTCTTGGAGTGGTGAATTGGGTTGAGGTTCGACATCTTCTTCGGATATATTTAAGATTGTAGTTTCGTAAGTAGAAGAATGTTAAGCTGAAGATTTGAAGACCTCGATCTCGATGAATTCTTTTTGGATATTTTTATTGTTATTTTTACATGTTTTCTTTTTCATATTTTTATTTAACTTAGATAATGATTTTAAGAGTTGTTTTCCCCAAGATCATGGATTAATACATACTTTAATTATTTTACGAAAAGACATTTTTATATTATATATATTTTTTATATTTTTATAGATTAGATATATATTAGATATATTTTATAAAAAAAGGATAAATAGATAAAAGATTTTTAGATCAGATAGATAAGTACGGCGCACTTGAGAAAAAGTGCGCCGGTTTTTCTGGGTTTGGATAGAGTGCGACGTACTTTAAGAAAAGTGCGTCAGCTTTTCTGGAAATCTATCATTAAAACAACTCCCAGAAAGTGCGGCAGTTTAAGGTTAAAACCGGCGTACTACGGATTTACGAGGCAAAATTTTAAAATGAAACAAGGGAAGTGCGGCGCACAAAGAAAATGTGCGCCGTACTTACAGCATCAAAAGCAGACATTCAGAAATTAATCACGTATAAGCAAATAAAAAGCACCAAAAAACTAGCAACAAACTGATAACAACTTAAACAATTCCTCGGCAGCGGCGCCAAAAATTTGATGTGTGTTTTGCAAGCTTTAAATTTATAATACTAGAGATATCAATTTTTACTAAAATCACAACACTCGGGCAAGTATACCCTTTTGTGTATAGTATAGTTTGGGTCCAGGTCGTCCTAAGAGAATTGAAATTTTCATAGTTTGTAATTAAGGTTCTAAGGTCAATATGATTGTCACTCATCAAATTAACCATAAACGTAAATATATCGAATATAGAAAAGAAAGAGATTAAGAGATGATAAAAGCTAGGAATTAAAGTATGTTTGTTTAGGAATGATCACTATGACAATGAAGTGTTTAGGATAGTGTTTACAAGTTTAGAGAATAAAGATTTCATAAGTTACAAATCCTTTCGGCCTTTAAATATAACGAGTGCTTATATCGATTAAGAACAACAAATCCTTTCGGCCTTTATAACTTATTATAACAAATATATCAAGTGGAATGATTAAACACATATATAAAAGAACCCTTTCGGCCTATATTCTTGTATAAAATATGTTTTACCAATTCAATAAACACATATCCAAACGCTCTATACCAAAGATCACATATTGCCCAAACAAAAATAAGATGATTACTCCATGATCAAAGAAGTAACAAAATACATAACATTCATCATGAATTTAGTAAATATCATATTCAAAGGAAAAACAAGATTTATACCAACTTCAAGAATAAATGTTTAATGATTTCACAAGTTTTCCTAACGAAAACTATATTATATTCAAAGTAATTATGTCATAATCATTTATAGATTCGAATTACACTTCAATGCTACTTCTTTGGATGGATTAAAACCTAAAAATATTGATGAACATCAAGTAAGTTCAACTAAAATTCCCTAAGAACACTTTCAAACTCTAATTCTACTTGTTGAGAGGATTGTAGATGATTATGTGTATTGGAAATGGATGAATGAATGGGAATGGTGGTTGGTTTTTAGAAATTGATGGTGGAGAGTGGTGGTGATCGATGGTGGTGATGGTGGTTTGAAGGGGTGTTTGGATCCTTGGTTTGTTAAGCCAAGATCACTACTTTTTCTGTGGTATATCATATATCATAACACGGGGTCGATTCTTGGATCGGGCTAGTTTCTAGAGAGAGAAACACTTGAGAGAGAAATTCTAGAGAGAGAGAAAGTGTTTTCTTTTGTAAAATGAATTATGACTAGCTTATCTCTTCCAAAGTTGGAAGAGACTATATATAGTACTTACAATATACCGGGTATTTGAACCCGACTTAAAACTGAAAAATGTACTATTAACTATTAACCTACGAGCTATATGAAACAGTATTTAAATTACTCGGGAGTGCCGAGTCTTTTTCTTAATATTCACAATCTCCCTAAGGGAGGTCACTCTGAAAATACCAAACTTTATTACTCTTCCGTCATTAGCTCGTGGACCATTTAATATCTTGATCGTTTGGTGTCGAGATCTTTTGATTCAATCTTTACCACATGTCTTTGACTGTTGATCTTTGAGATTTTTTGAGTTCATTGCGCCAAAACATAATCTTACATCATCTTGTAAATGGTTCGCCATCTTGTGGCATTGTGATGAAAGACTGACATCCGAGTTCTGCAGAAAGCTTTGACACCTTTAGAGATCTTCCAATTTAACATCATAACAAGTCTAGGTCGTGTCTGAGCATTCGGTTTTTACTTGACATCGCATTGAATGGGGAATTTCCATCTCCTTTCTCCATCTTTACAATATCCTGTAATGAAAACAGTTAGCAATAAAGAGAAAATTGGATTTGATAATACAGTCTCCGTGTTTCTTATTAAAAGACTTTTGAAAATTCGAAAGTTTTGATTGTTTTGTCAAAATGAAGATTAAACCGTCAAATTCTTATACTGGATCAAGGTTTGATTACCACCGAAAATGCCACCATTGTTTTTTCCAAGTTGACACAAGTTTGATTCTTGTAGAATCGCACAAGTCACCCTACCTAGAGCTTGTTTGATGTTGGCTCTGAAACAGGCTTCCATTTCATTGTGCAAAAACTATCGTTTCATCGTATGTTTGGCATATTCACAAGGCTAATGGTAGGGACTTTTAAGATGGACTTGTTTCACAGATGTGTTGAAGACAAAAGATTAATTGGTTAAGTGTTCTTACGAGATTAATGACGATCTCTTGGCTCTAGATCAATAGTGCGTTTTGGTTTTAGTAATCGGAGGCTGGAGCAGACTGTCACCTGTTCAATATCAACTAACTCGGAGTGAGAAAGTCAATAGATAACGTGTTTAGTCTCCGTGAGAAATGAAACAGAAATATTTTGAGAGATTCTGAGTGGCTAGGGAGGGTTGTGCATTGCATCACTGGGTCCATGATGTCAGTCTTCAATGTCAGCAATCATTTATTGTTCTTGGCAGCATATGAATTGACCACGGTTTCTGCTAAGTGAAAGAAGGGCTTCTTTTTTACACCTTTATCTTTACCAATTCTTTTTAATTCTTCAAAACCCTTAAGAGCTTACCGAGGACTTCCTGCTAGAACTTGTTGGGTTTATTCCGTACTTGCTCCCTCTCAGTCGGCACTTTTACCTTATTCTCACTTTTTTTATCCTTTTTTTCATGTCATAACCTAAGGCTTCTAACACTAATAGTAGATTGTCCCTGGGTAGATCCTCCGATTTTGGCTGGATAATCGGGAATAGTACCTAAACCTTACCAACCTTATAACTCCAATTAGTAAACTGCATTGGTCACGTCTTTTGGTACATTCTCCTTTCCATAAAATACATTGATAATTTAATTAAGGCTTAGGATATAGAATATCAAAGGTTTAAGTCCTCGTTCGTTTTTATTTTCAAAACGCTCCCCTCAAAATGTGCTTCGGTATCGAAATTGTTAGCTCGTTTGGGCAGTAGTATATGAGTCAATCACAGATATTATTATACACATATTTTAATCACATTTTCTCCCCTTATCAAAAATTTTAAACCCTTTGACATTTTGGATATCAATTGATTTAAATATGTTATAAAATTTGGGAGAAAAGTGTGGCCTTAATTCGCAAGTCGTGTAAGAGACATATAACTGCTCCCCCTCAATCGTTGAGGGATATAAATTACTCCTACACCTAACCATCAATAGATTAACTAGCTACTAATGTACAAGGTATATTATTCACAGTAAGAAATAAGATTGACCTTTTGATTGTACTGACGATGTCGTCACGTTGTTCTGTTGATCAGCCTGTAGTCAATATCTCTTACTCTTCCTCCAACAAAGCTTTCCAGACTTCGATAGATCCTTCTGATCTGTAGTCTTTTCTCGATAGCTGTGATGAAGTCTTTGCTTCTTCTCTTGTCATCCTCTGACCACTTCCTGGTCTCCATGCCCTTATTGTACTCGAACAGATGAAAGTCTTTAACCATTTGGTCCAGCTTTTCCATGACTCTTGTCAACGTCCCATCACTAAACTTGTGAAGCTCATTCAGCCTCATCAGCTTTCTTTGATTATTTCTGTCTCTGTAGACAACTGCTCTTGGCTTAGGGACGATCGTATAGTCTTCTTTGAAGTAATAGTCGGCTGCATCCCAATTAGGACGTTCAAGGTTGACCTTTGTTTGATAGCTTTCAATCCCGAGTTGCAAGTCTCCCACACGATTCCTGATCACCAGGTTTCTTATCCACATGTTGACGGCAGTGTGAAGACTAGTCTTGTCTGTCTTGGGCAGATGGTTGAGCTTTTCTTGGATATTGAGAAGGAACAGATCTTCAAAATCGTTTGGATGAAGATTTTTGAAATCCTTTTCCGAGATCTTGTATTCTTGGTAATCAGCTCGGCGAAGAATGATCTCTCTGAGGTAGTTATATCCATATTTTTCAAACACTTTGACACTGACTACACTGAGAATTCGCATGTGCGATCTGACTGCTTCACGATCAGAGGACTCACTGTGTTTGTTGATATAGAATTCCTTCCTCCTAAACCACCAGTGAGTGATGCCATAGACCGCACTGATGTCATATTCGCGTTCACTCTCAACCCACAACGAAGGAACTAATTCTTCAAGGCCAAAGTCTAGGTAACGAGCGGCTTTGAGCTTAGAAATGGATAATGCAATTTTTCGCTCTTTGTCACCTGTCAGCAGATAATCCAGATCCTTGTTGAAGAAGAATTGTGGTTGAATGGTTACCTGACCTGGTGGTCCTCCTAAGGGCAGTGGTTCATATATATTTCTCAGAATTTGATGACCCTCAGGATTACTCCAATCAACCTTATTTGTCAGCAGCTTATGACATTCATCCATCTGATATTGAAGAAAGACACTGTTCTTGTGAAAGGCTTTGGCAAGGTTGAAAGCTGGACCTTCTAAGTCAGCTTTGCAGAGCTTCTTCTTTCCAGTTCGTCTGCAGAACCATTTGATGAACGACCCAATATCATATGTCTTCCTTTGAAGCTTGTTTTCCTCCGGAACTTTAAACGTTGAGGCGTATGCATTTGCCCAGTTATGTTCTGGTTCCGGGAAATCATTTGGGGGAATGGTCCATTCTGGTTCAGGCGTAGCAGGTCTCTCGCTTTCTGGAATCGGCTTAAACCACGTAGTGGTCGACACCTTGGGAATGTGAGCGTTGTCAGTGTCCTCCATGTCTGAGTCATTCCCTTTATCCTGCTTTGAAATGTCTTCTGAAGATTGCTCAGAGTGTTCTGATTCGGGATCAGATCTGTGCATTGAATAGTCAGCACCAGCATCTCTTGTGTCAGTGCTTTGCCATCCGGTTGAGGAGAGAGCTGGATGTTGTTTGGAAGCAGATGCATCAGATTCCCTTGGTTTCTTCGAACTTTGGTCATCATCTTTTGGAGGAGGTTGAGCTGACCCTGAAGCGGCAGAATCCGATCTTCTTCTCTTTGTTGACCTACCCTGGTTTGATCCAGCTGAAGGGCCTTCATCATCATCATTGCCTTCATCATCATCATCGCTTTCATCATCATCACTATCATGCTTTCTCTTGTGGTCTTTCACCTTGTCTGCAACTTCCTTATCCATGGCGTCTTCATCCGCTATCAAAGCTTCCATGAGAGCATGGTATAGACGGTAGTTGGTCGTGTTTTTGTTGGCAGACTTCTTCTTATTCATGTGACTGAAGAGAGCACTTTTTAAATCAAATTCTTCAAGATCAACTTTATCATTTGACCTGATGGAGTAAGTTGAATCTTGTTTCTCCTCATCTTGTTCCTTTTTGGCTTTGATGATCTCCTTCGGACTCTTTTCAGATTCTTGATTCTTGACAGACTCTGGGCCAGGCAACACAGAGTATTTCTTGATTAAGTCTGCAGTGTGTCGTTCAAGAACCTTAAGGAGAGCATCATCAAGTTTTGTTCCTAGATAAGTATCAACAGCCGTAGGAACTTGGGATCTTATTGAAGCCAACACATCAGCCGAGAGATCAGTCTTCTTCACTTCAGACATCTCTTGCTCCAATTTTGCCACTCTTAACTGAAGGGCGATGAATGGAGTAATTTCAGGGAGAGATGTGGTGATTGTTGTAGCTTCCGTGTTGATTGGTGGAGGAGTGACCAGTGATGACGGCTTTGAAGATGGGATCTCAGTGAAGGGAGGAATCACTGGAGGAGATGAAGTTCCTGTCTGATGACTTGGGTCAGGTATGGTGGATCCCGACTCCTCTCTAGCTTTAGATTTCTCCTGATCATCTTCGGTTGGTTTGTCATGAAGAAATTGATCCCCAAAGTTAACAGAGTCATCGAGATTCTTCAGGGAAGACATAGAACCAGAATGACTTTCTGGTTTATCATCGATGACACGTTCGTCTGTTATGAGCTTCAGGTTTTCATGAACCTTTGGGTAGGCGGTTGCGAGGAAGTCATCATCCATGTGCTCAGGGTTTGGTCCAGCAAGAGACACATGTAATTTTCCAGAGTCTGATCCAGTCTGGTCTTCGTTCATGGGCTCAGGGTCTGGTCCAGCCAGAGCCTCATGATCCTTTTCAGGGACTGATACAGGAATGCTTACTCCTGATGTTACGGTAGATGAGTCTACGTCATCTTGACCTTTGTCACTTTGAGGAGCAGCAGTTTCTGTTTCACTTTCTGTTCTTTCTGAATCAGATGTTGATGACGATTCATGGACCACTTTCTCTGATGTGTCATCTTCAGGTTGAGAAGAGGGTCCAGTAGTCGAATCAGGAGGAGTTTGATCACGCCTAGCAAATATAAACTGATCAGTAGTTCTTTTCTTCTTAGACAGATTGACCAGGGAATGAGCTACTTGTTCTTCAGTAACAACGGCCTTTCCCTTCCCTACTACTTCATGCAGTTTGGAAGTTGCTTCTGAACCTGGTTCCCTGATCGTTACTCCTCCAACTGGTGCCCGACCTTGTGGCAGAAGGGCTGGATCTAAGCTAAGCTTGATAGCTCGTTCCAGGTCTGCATCATCACCTTCTCCTTCTCCCTTTTCCTGAGGTGTTTCCAAACTCAACTTCATAGCTAGTTCGAGATCAGGATCATTACCTTCTTCGTGAGGAATAGTTTCTTGTTGATCTTCATCATCTTCGTCAACAAGTTTGAAAGTCGGCTTTCCCTTTCTAACTTTCTGTGGAAGCTTGCGCTTGGAAGGTTTCTTTGTCGGTGGAGGAGCTGGCTTGGATTGTTTGACTGGTGTGGTGGTTGTCGGCTTTTTGGGAGTCGCACGCTTTGTAGCTGGTTGCACGCTAGCACTTTCTCGAGGAGTTTTCTTGGTATTCGCAGCAACCATTTTCAGATAGTTGGGATTAGGGGTGAGCATGGGGCGGATCGGTGCGGTTTTTGGCAAAAACCACACCGCATCCGCAATTGCGGTTTTTAAAAAGTGAGAATCCGCAACCGCGCGGTTTTTGCGGTTTCGGTTTTGCCGGTTTTATTGCGGTTTTGCGGGTTGTGCGGGTATTAACCGCACCGCACCATCACTTATAATTTATATAATTAATGTGGGTTTTTTGCGGTTTTTTGTTTACAATGTTTGTTTTTTCGGTTATAACAATGCATATATTTAAGGTAAACACACACATTACCTAG
>BQNB010034990.1:0-51197 GCA_026074375.1 Tanacetum coccineum
TTCCTTTATCCACGGCAGTACTTCGATCTTTAACAGGCAGTACGTTGACTTTCTACTTAGCAGTACTTTGACCTTTTGCTTAGCAGTATGTTGACCTTTTGACTGGTATTTCCTAAAAATATTTATAATTATTAATTATAAATATATCTCGACTAGTCCATTCGATACACCTTAGTCACTTCAAAATAATCATTATACGGTTAAAAATGAAACGTTTACTCATAATAAACACTTTAGAGAAGTTTTGAGAAAAATTATATTTTTCGTCTTTTAGTGAATTTATTAAATAAATAAAATAGAATAATTAAATATTAGTTTATTATTTAAATTCAAAAATCATGTTTTTAAGAAATTTTCTAAGTATAAACTTTTTACGAAATTTCGACATGACTTGTAAGTTTATACAATGTTTTCCAAGGTTTCAAACCTTATTTTCAACATTTTTCATAAATTCGACACTTTTCGACAAAATTCCAAAATCTCAATCGTTAATGCTTACCAACACGTTTTTCCCAAAATATCGTTCAATATCACTTTGTAAATACATTCCCACTTTCAAAAGTCCATCAAAATTCTCATAACTACTACATATCGCTTATTGGGCCTTAAGGTCCAACAAGGGTCCATTAGGACATTTATAAGTCCAAAATACGATCCAAGTCCAAAACCAAGGTCCATTTAGACATATAAGTATATACTTATACGTAGAAATAATCCGGACCACAATAAGCCCTCCCATTAAGCCGCGGCTCAAATAGACTTATTGGGTCGTGAGTCCATAAACTCCAAAATACGTATATTAAGCTTTAAAATAAGCTATTAAGCTACGTATCGCTTTTTGTTACTACCATAAACCTCAAAAATAGTCCACAACATATGCCATAACACAAAAACAATCAAAATTACGTTCCTAGTGATTTTGGGAATCTACACGTGGCATATAAGCCTAAATAAGCCAAGAAATAGCTTAAAAATAAGCCTGAATAAGCCACACAAGCTACTATCAAAAATAAGCATTCTAGCATCATATATTATTCAACCATCACGACCATAACATCAAAACTACAAAACTTGTCTTTTTCCTTTTTATTTCACACGAACCAAACACCCATTTTTCTTTCGTTTCGCTTCCAAAAATCAATTTTCACAATGATCAACTTGTACAACTAACAGCTATGCATTAAAATAAACCCAAAAGGACAAACAAAATTTAAATTTGAAAACATACAAGAAAATCTTCAAATTTGTAGATTTCGACACGAACCGGACAACCCAAACATTGTTTAAATGAATACCCAAACACTAGAATGAACCCCAAATATTTATGTCTTCATGTTTTCTTGATCAAATTTTAAAAATTATAAGAGTGTGTGTGTGTGTGTGTGTGTTTCGGACGTAGAGAGAGCACACACCAAAGTGTGTGTGTTTTATTTTTTTTGAAATGATAATGATTGTGAGAAAATGGTTTCTAGTAAATGGAATATAAGTGTACACCTTGAGACACATTAGCTAAAATTAAGCCTTCTTGTCCCCCACTCTTACCCATAACCGGTCAACGGATCCAAAGTGGTCTCGGGCCTTTCCTTTCGTGTCGGGATCACTTAAATACTCGTAAAACTCAACCGTAAAATTTACCCCAAAGTTAATTAGCATTTTTATTCACTTCAAAAATACTTTTCCATTAACCTAGAGTATTTACACGACATATTTTCACTTTATACCCTTCAAAACTCATTTGGACTTTAACGGACATGTCGGACTCGTTTTGTTGGCATTTCTCAAAATTCACGGGTCAAACCACCCAGATTTCATAACACAATAAGTCCTTCCAAAAGGGATTATTAATCACAATAAACCTCAATTCATCACATATCTCATAAAAATCACCTCCGTCAACACGGTATAAAATCTGAATAAACTGACGAAAGTCAAATAGTCAAAGGACTATAAATGAAATAATCAGAACACAAAAAAGACAAAGGTTACACGTCACGACCGAGCTATTGAGCAAATTAGTTATATGTTACCACGTAGAATAGTTGAGTGATTTGAGTGTTTTCATCTTCTTATTTCGTGGGGTGTTTGGTTGTGTACTTGTAATTGATCGAATAAATGCTTAACGAAAAAAAATCCTTAGAGATACATTTTCATAAACTTCTAAAGACTACTTGAGGACAAGCAGGATTCAAGTGGGGGGATATTTGATGAAATAAAATAATGTTACTTTTATAGCATCATTTATCCCATGTAAATAACCCATTTTGTATGATTATTGCAAGAATTGTTAGTTAATCGTTTGTATTTAAGAATTGCAGTAATTATGGAGTACTTGGTGAAAATTTGCAAAAAGGCACGCGTGGTGGAGCTTAAACGAAGACATTTAAAGATACTGACTCTGACATCCTATACGTCGTATCCATCAAGGAAAATACAGCGTATCTGTGCCTGCACTTCACTAAAGACCACAAAGGAATAAAGATCAACACGCCGTATCCAGAAAGAGTCTATACGCCGTATTCAATTTAAAGTAATAAAATATTCTGAAAGATATCAAACGTGGTCCCTACTCCAAGAAAACCCCGATATGCCGAATCCAAGACTTTTAATACGCCGTATCGACCAAATGCGAGACCTTATAAATAGAAAACCCAAAAAAGGGTTTTCAGTGTGCTTAATCATATTTTCAATACCTTAACCACAAAAGTCGATTTTCAGAAGACAGGTAGAGCAGAAGAGGTCAAGCAAAGCTATCAATTCCATAAGAAACACTTTGTAATCTCCTATACTGTAATAATCGTTCGATTTTTAGTATCATTCATTTAACTCAGTTAGTTTACCTTGGTTGGATTATTACTTTTGTAGTGATTATGACGTTTGAGGGCTAATACCCTTAGTATTAGCCATTATTATAAAGATTTAAATGTTTGGTTTATTTATCTCGTATGCTTAATTTATCGTTGATTGCTTGATTATGTATATCAATTTATACTTGTTTACGTGCTTTTGTATGCGACCTATCATTCAACTGGATCTAGTGATATGGACCAAGTTAGCTAGATGCCGGGATGGCTCTCCATATAGTGATTTATATATCTAGACCAATATGATCACAAATAATGACCTATCTTCGCCTTTAGATTAGTGAGCTTAGTTGGACCGGCAGGTGACCCTTAGGATCAACGAGTACGTTCTAATCAATTCGTAAAGACTTGGCCAGTGGATTACTAGTATATAAATTGCCATTAAGCACTAAGTGGGTAAAGTCTCTATGAGCTAGGGTTTAACAAGATCACCATTGCTTTAAACCCTAAGATAGATTATAATCAGCAAATAGGATGCTTTATGCGGATGCTTTTAATTGTGATAGAATTCTACGTGTCTAGGTCTTAGGAAGAAGTAACGCCTAAGTCTTAAGAATGATATGCCGCCTTGAGATAAGTATTCATTGCACTAAATAAACAAACCAACATTCTAATTGGATTAATCATGGTTAATACAGTTTTCTTATATTTGGCTAGACCTCTCTTCTATCTTTTGTCTATCTACTTGCGTGTGTTATTGTGTCTTAAGTAGATCTAAGTCACCACAAACCTGTGCCAGTCTCTCAGGCTGAAAACCCCCTTTATCCGTTAGAATTAGGATTAACATAGGTTTAGCATAGGTTTAACATAGAATAGAATTAACATAGTTTAAATTAACTTAGTTTAGTTAACCAAAATATTGATAAAATAAAAGATTAGTTCTCGCTCTTAGTGATCGACACCCTACTTACCACGAAACTCCATCTGACCGGGTACACTGCCCGTTAAAGTGTTGTTTTAGGTAAAGTCGGCAAAATATAAATTTAAAACTTGAACTATCATAAAATACACCTACACGACAACACATCAAGTTTTTGGCGTCGTTGCCGAAAAGTGAAATTTAATCTTAAATTTTATTTGATATTTTGGTTATTAGCATTAGATTAGATCTAACCCCTAGGATTAGTGTAATTTAGATTAATTAATGTAATTTAGATTAGTTTAAAATTCTGTGTTATTGCTTGTTTGCATATTGTGTTTGTATAATACGGCGTATTCGGTTTACTAAACACAGCGTATTAAGCTATTTGACAGCTTTCTTTCCTAGCAAATTTATCATAGGTAAATATGGATGACCCCAACATTACCATGGAAGAATATATCAGGATTGAGGAAGAAAAAGCGTGCAGGAATGGTAAGGTATATAACTGGGAAACCGGTACGTGAGGTAGAATCAGGGATGATGATGAAGTTCATAACCTCAGATCTGTTGAAACCAAATTCCTAGCTATAGTCTTTGATGACATGTTTACGTCTCAGGAAGCACTCTCGTATGAACCCACGGTAAGTCTTCTTAACAACAATGAAATTGACTTTAGAATAACGTTTGATGAATCCGACGATAAAGATTACA
This sequence comes from Tanacetum coccineum, assembly GCA_026074375.1. NCBI lineage: Eukaryota > Viridiplantae > Streptophyta > Magnoliopsida > Asterales > Asteraceae > Tanacetum > Tanacetum coccineum. The sequence goes on from BQNB010034990.1 coordinate 4,435, forward strand.
TGGTAATTTTTAACAAAAACTCATTTTCTTATAAAATAATTTATGTCAATGATTCGAAAACGGATTCGGAAAATGATAATGAAATATGCCTTCGTTTCTGTCAAACAAGCCTACGGTTAGTTATTTCAATGATGTAGACTTTCTCAAAGATTTTGAAAAATAATTTCCAGCCATTACTTACAATGATGCTCTAACTGAACCACTGTAAGCCCTCAACATATCGATGAATTTGATTTGAAAGATGAGACATCATTGTCCAAATATGATGAAGAGGAACAAAATGTTTTGTACTTTAATGATCTATTCCCTTTTAACATAATTTATCCCGATGATCTAAACTCGAATAAGGACAATGATGATAATGAAGTCAATATAATACAGTCATCAGGGGGTAATGTAATCAACAACGATACACAAGGGTTAAATAAGCTTCTGGAAACAAGTCATGATAGATTCAATAAAATTTTCAATTTGGAAAGTTATATCATGGAATTAAGTGTTAATATCGCGGCTTGGAATTATCTTAAAAACGAGATGCTATTAAATCTTATTAAGAATTTATATGTGTCGTTTGGCATCCCGTTCGACCCGAAGCGGTTTTATAAGGATGGTGTTTAAACAAGGAAGTTGCGGAGGCCAAGGTACGTTTTCTTTACTTTGTTAAATTTAGGGGAAATTAGTCTCCAAGAATGGATATGACGTATTAGGTAAACACCTATACGCCGTATCCACTATTTTTAAACTTAAGTTGACTTAGTCAACAAATTTGCCCAATATGACGTATTGGACAAAAACCAATACAGCGTATCGAGTTTGGGTATAAAAACCTAATTGATACGCCGGATCTGTTCCACACACACCTTTTTACACACAAAAAATAACCGCGGTCAAAATAATCCTTGGAGATCATTGTTTTTTATTCATAATCACTTTCTTCTCGGTTCTGATCACACGATATGGAAATTCCACCTAGAGATCAGAGACATCGTTATCTTAGATCTGAGGGTTTGGGGTATACAGGTGCCGATATTACGGATTTTGAGGAGAGATTAGGTAGGATTTATGGTAAAGAGATACATAGGGTTCAGGTTTTTAATTTTGGGGGATTGACATATCTGATGGCTGAGGGATTAAGTGGTAGGATGCTAATAGAGCATAGGGATGCTAAGGGACATAGTGTATTACTAGTCGAGCTTGGAAGAGGCTATTTGAGATTCAAGGTCTGTTGGTACATGAGCTTATTCTGGAGTATTTTAGTACGTTTAGATTTGGAGAGGCGTTGCTTGATCTTGATATAGCTGGGCATTACAGTTTCAGCTAGGAGGAGTTAGACGGCGCATGAGCTGGAGGTAGTTTATTTTGGCCTTGGGGTTGCATACTGCGGAGGAGATGGAGTCCGCTAGATTCGGCGCATACTAGGCCGAGAGTGCGGGGAAAATCCCCAACAAGGGGGATCTGAGTGCTTACTGGGTAAGGATCTCATCTGTGGGAGATTTCCTTGGCACAAACCCATCTTATACTTCAATCACGGTTCTGATGCTTAGGTTGTGCCACATGTTGATTGCATGCAATATTGCTGGGAGGAGTCAAGCACCTAAGAAGGTGACCGTGACTGATTTGTTTTATCTAAGGGGGATGGATGTTAGTTCAGTCAACATTCCTTATCTTTTGGCTAGGTATTTTAGTTTGTTTAGTTCAAGAAGGAAGCGCGGGGCAATGATATTTGGAGGTCAGTTTGTTGCTCGTCTGGCTGAGCATTTTGGGCTGCATATTGAGGAGAGACTCCAGGGATTGATAGTGATTGTCCAAGACCTGCCTATGATTGTTATGGCTGAGTTGGTAAGGTTGTAGATCTACAAGGAGCTCGACGATACTTGGGCTTGGGTATCCTCGGGACCAGAGATGCAGCAGGTTGCTGCGGCTGGTGCCCTAGAGGTCGCTGAGGGTGCTCCTGATGTTGATGAGAGTGACCACGCTGTTTCGGTACCTGTACATGCACCTCAGCCACCTACATCTGGACCAGCTAGGACTATGGCATAGAGGTTAGGTAGGTTAGAGGAGGACATCCATGGTTTGCGCGGGACATTGGGAGAGCAGAGAGAGGTATTAGACAGTATGGCCTGTGATTTCTCTCAATTAACTACATGGACGGTCACTGGACTCTCACGGATGATGGATCAGGCTGGGGTCAGGTACACGAGCTATTCAGATTATCATATCATGTATGTGAGACGCATCAAGCGTAGGACTGATGACGCCAGCACCTCAGCACCCCAGCAGCCAGACCCTTGACTCTTCTACCCCTTACTTTTTGATGTTTATCTTTTGTACATTTATATTATTTGTATCATGATGTACCTAAACTTAAAACAACTTATCCTTTGATGTATATATATTATGATGTGATGTTTTGATTTGTTTGTGCATGATAGAATCAAGCCTCGCAGTAAGTTTAGCAAATTAGCTCGTTGATTGATTACGAACTCAAGAACCATACTCGTTACGAGAATAAAAGCAGGAGATTAATGTGTTGAATAGTGTAAAAGGATCTAAAGAAAAAGTCTAACTTAAAGACTAGCTGAAAGAAAAGTGCTTCCCGGGAGACAACCCGGATTGTTTTTTATTTTTATCAAGTCTGTCTTCCCAGAGATCAATACGGCGTATCTGCTCCATACCATACGGCGTGTTGAATGTCTAGACGTTATCAGTCCTTTATTTTTCTGCATTTAAAAACTTTATTGTCAGTTCTGTCTATACGGCGTATTCATGCACATGATACGGCGTATTCAGCAGACTAACCAATATTGATACTTTTTACCGGTTTCTCCATACGGCGTATTCCAGTTTATGGATACGGCATATTGGTCCCCTGTATAGTTTATTGTTTTTATTATTTATTAACCGTAGGATACTCGAGATAGGATTTTGCATGTTCTTCCTATATTTTGCACAGGACCTCGCTAGAAAAGAAATCGATGAAGTTGGTGAAGTATCAATCATCTGGAATCATATGTGTGTTGTAGTCATGTTGGAATCCAGATGCATTTACAACACACATTCTTGCTCATAAACTCAACTTGGAGAATCTACCCAGCAAAACATCAGGGGAGTTTCTCGTTCTAATTATTTTAATTTCCTGTTTTTAATGTTTTATCTATACAATGAGGACGTTGTATAATTTAAGTGGGGGATGGGAATTAGAACGTTACTTGTCCTATTTTTCACATTAAAATGCTTAAATTTAATTTTTTTTTCAAAACCATACTTTTGTGAAATTACTAGTTACATAACCCTTATTAGATATTGTAAGGATTCAGCCTTATCCGTTTCCAAATGTTTACCTAAATTCCACAAAAATATAAGTGTGTCGGTGATGTTGTAGACTTTAGAACTTGGCTTGGTATATCTATTCGAGACCACAATAATGAGCACTATGGATTTAGATGGAGTAACTTGTTTAAATTGGTAAATTTCTAAGATTACACCCAAAAAGCCTTTATATGTTATTTTATTGACTAACTACACTATTTCGTTAACCCCTGTATAAACCCTTTGTTTACTCTCATTTTAAGAGTAATATACCCCTAAAAAAACATGTAGAGCCAATCCTTTAGGATAACACCAACTATTTGTTTTGTTACACCTTTACACCTTAGCCTACCCTGTTAGATTAAGTCTATTTATCAGTTGCTAGTTGCTTAAAGTGTAAAGTATGTATTTCTTGAGTCTTGTGTCATTTTTATATCTCTAGTATGGTTGGGAAATTTGCACATTGCAATGGGAATGTAAAAAGTAGTCAAAACTCATGTATTTTTACTACCATCACAATTATTGGTACGGCTGAAGAATGTATAATCATGGAGGAAATTATCGAAAGTTATTATAATCATGAAGATGGTGAAAATACAACGAGATTCGTAGTTATGTATTGTAAAAAAATCGAAAAAATCATAAAAATCGCAACACAAAAGAGGAGGAAAGTTTGAAGATAGTCGGTTCGTAAAAGCTTAAACCAATGGAATTATTTGAAGGATAGATCATTCGTTGATGGATGGTTATAAATCGACGATGTAAAGTTTTGAATAAAGTGGTGAATATTGCCACTTGTCTTTGTAAAAGTATGTAAAGTATGGGATGATTGGGAAGTTGACCGTTACGGGAACACCAACTTAGGTTGTTGTTTTTTATCTATGATCAAGACGTTTGTGTATATAGTTGTGTCTTTATTATGGTAACGGTTAGGAAAAAGTGTCTAGTAACTTGTACCTTATCTGTTTGGACTTAATATATTTGTTTTGTTAATTTTATTTGACAATAATTTATTTCCTTTCCTAATCATTAACCTTGTGTTTTACTCAAATGAGGATGTGATTGAGTCATGCATGTATTTTCTATCATCCCATGTATGTGTGATTCAACTGCCTTGTTGGTTTATTACTTTTGGTGAAAGTTAAAAGATCCACACCCTATATCATTCTTCATCTTAACCCTTGGTTAAACTCGAATGAGGATGTGATCGAACACACATGTCTATTATGTCATTACGGCCATGTATGTGTGATTCAGCTGCCTTGTTGGTGTGGTACTTTTGGTGAAAGATTGTTAGAATGATCAACCGTAAGCCTTAATATAAAAACCCATTTTACCTTTATAAAATTTTTACTCCTTAGCTCTAGTGGTGGAGTTGTGTATCCTTGCCAAGCCTATGATAGAATGCTCGTCGTGACCGAGCAATTGAGCGATATAGTTATATGTTATCACATAGATTAGTTGAGTGATTTGAGTGTTTTCATCTTCCTATTTCGTGAGGTGTTTGGTTATGTACTTGTAATTGATCGAATAAATGCTTAAACATAAAAAATCCTTAGGGATACATTTTCATAAACTTCTAAAGGCTACTTGAGGACAAGTAGCATTCAAGTGGGGGGATATTTGATGACATCAAATAACGTCACTTTTATAGCATCATTTATCCCATGTAAATAGCCCATTTTGTATGATTATTTCAAGAATTTTTACTTAATCGTTTGTATTTGAGAATTGCAGTAATTATAGAGTACTTGGTGAAGATTAGCAAAAAGGCACGCATTCTGGAGCTTAAACAAAGACATTTGAAGATACTGACTCTTATATCCTATACACCGTATCCATCAAGGAAGATACGACGTATCTTTACCTACACTTCACAAAAGACCATGAAGGAATAAAGATCAATACGCCGTATCCAGAAGGAGTCTATACGCCGTATTTAATTTAAAGTAATAAAATATTCTGGAAGATAACAAACGTGGTCCCTACTCTAAGAAACCCCCGATACGCCGTATCCAAGTCTTTTGATATGTCGTATCGACCAAATTCTAGACCCTATAAATAGAAAACCTAAAAACGGGTTTTCAGTGTGCTTGATCATAATTTCAATACCTTAACCACAAAAGTCAATTTTCAGACGACAAGAAGAGCAGAAGAAGTCAAGCAAAGCTATCAATTCCATAGGAAACACTTTGTAATCTCCTATAGTCTAGTAATCGTTCGATTTTTGATATCATTCGTTTAACTCGGTTTGTTTACCTTGGTTAGATTATTACTCTTGTATTGATTATGACATTTAAGGGCTAATACCCTTGGGTATTAGCCATTATTATAAAGATTTGAATGTTTGGTTTGTTTATCTTGAAAGCTTAATTTATCGTTGATTGCTTGTTTATGTTTATCAATTTATACTTGTTTACGTACTTTTGTATGCGACTTATCATTCAACTGGATCTAGTGATACGGACCAAGTTAGCTAGATGTCGGGATGGCTCTTCATATATTAATTTATATATCTAGACTAATAGGATCACAAATAATGACCTATCTTCGCCTTTAGATTAGTGAGCTTAGTTGGACTGGCAGGTGACCCTTGGGATCAACGAGTACGTTCTTAATCAATTGGTAAAGACTTGGCCAGTAGACTACTAGTATATAAATTGCCATTAAGCAGTAAGTGGGTAAAGTCTCCCTGAGCTAGGGTTTAACAAGATCACCATTGCTTTAATCCCCAAGATAGATTATAATCAGCAAATTGGATGCTTTATGTGGATGCGTTTAATTGTGACAGAATTCTACGTGTCTAGGTCTTAGGAAGAAGTAATGCCTAAGTCTTAAGAATGATACGCCGCCTCGAGATAAGTATTCATTGCACTAAATAAACAAACCAACATTCTAATTGAATTAATCATGGTTAATACAATTTTCTTATATTTGGCTAGATCGCTCTTCTATCTTTTGTCTGTCTGCTTGCATGTGTTATTGTGTCTTAAGTAGATCTAAGTCACCACAAACCTGTGCCAGTCTCTCAAGCAGAAAACCCCCCTTTTATCTGTTAGAATTAGGATTAACATAGGTTTAGCATAGGTTTAACTTAGAATAGAATTAATATAGTTTAAATTAACTTAGTTTAGTTAACCAAAATATTAATAAAATAAAAGATTAGTTCTCGCTCTTAGTGATCGACACCCTACTTACCACGAAACTCCATCTGACCGGGTACACTTTCCGTTAAAGTGTTGTTTTAGGTAAAGTCGGCAAAATATAAATTTAAAACTTGAACTATTATAAACTACAACCCTACATGACAGCACATCAGTAGGCCTTACTATTTTGGGAGTATCTTAGAAAGACACCTTCGTATGACTTTAGGTCAAACTTAGTAAGGCAGTCTTTGGTATTTAAAATGAAGCACTTCTTTCCAAACACTTTAAAATAATCAAGAGTAGGTTTCTTACCTCTCATGACTTCATAAGGAGTTTATTCTAAGATGGCTCTAATTAGGATTCGGTTTAGGATATAGGTTGAAGTATCTACGGTGCTAAACAAAAACTTTTATGGTAACGATTGTTTATTCAACATTGTTCTACTCATTTCTTGTAGTGTCCTATTTTTCCTTTCTACCATGCTATTTTATTGTGGAGTGCGTAGAGCCGAGAAGTTATGTGTAATACCGTTGGCGTTACAAAACTCTCCAAATTGTACTTCATTATCAAATTCTCTACCGTGGTCCATCCTAATTGACACGATTAGACATCCTAATTGGTTTTGTATTTTTCTACTAAATATTTCAAATTGTTCGAAGACTTCGATTTTGGTTTTAAGGAATCTTGTCCATGTATACCTAGAATAGTCGTCTACTATTACTAAGGTATATAGGTTTCCTCCGTAACTCCATACGGCGGATAGACCGAAGAGATCCATATGGAGAAGTTCTAAGCATATAGTCATTGAGACTATATTGTTAGCTTTATGACTAGCGTGAGCTTGTTTTCCAATTTTTCAAGCATCATAAATGTGTTGATCAAACTTAAGCTTAGGTAAATTCCTAACTAGTTCTTTAGATGCTAACGATTGAATGAGAAGCATATTAGCGTGACCTAACCTCCTATGCCACAAAGTGGAGTTTTCATCAATCGTTGCAAGACAAATTTTATCTTCAGGCTTATTTCCTAATTTCATTACGTATAAGCCTTTCTTCCTAATACCTCTACCTATGACCTTACCTTCCTTAACAATTTTGCTATCATTTTCAGAAAATATAACTGATAAGTGTTAAATTGTATACATAAAATACCCAGGATTTCGCCAATAAAAGCCAAAAATATGCCAAAAGATGGAAATATGTGTGCTTTTGTGTCTCAATGTGCAGGAAAGGATATCAAAGTCAAAAAGAGCAAAAACCGACAAGAAATAAAGAGACAAGTACAAGAGAGAGATTTGAAGCCAATATCAAAAGCCGGATCAAGACCGTGGTCGAGAAAAGTCAAGAAAGTAAAGAAAAGGACAAAGGAAATGACCATTATACCCTTTGAAGAAGATGCAAAATTACTAAAATACCCTTTGAGCCTTTCTACACCATTCGGATCACAAAAGCCCAATAAAGAGCCCAAACTCAAAGTCCATTTCTTGTTCTTAAAACTACAAGGGCTAGAAATGCCAATCTTTAAATTCATTTTATACTACACCTTTGAAAAAAAGAAACACAAGGACTACTTATGCAATTAGCCCAAAGTTTCGAATATAACAGCCTTTTTCCCCCGTCCCTTTTCCTTCTAACCGTTTTATAACGATTTTTCCCGCCAAATCCCGAACAAACCCAACTTCCCTAAATCCTTCTCCCGTCTCTTCCAACTCCACCCCACCTCGTATTTACCATCTCCACGTCATTTTTATGACGTGGCAGCTTCCTATTGGTCTGAACACCTCACCAATCACAATCAACGGCCAAGATTCAAATAAAAGTCATCTAACGGCTAGGAATGCTGAGAGTTCTCATCTTCTTCTCATTTTTCTCCTATAAATAGGAGTTTGTAATTCAGTTTGAGTTAGTTTTTAGTTAGAAAGTTCAGTTTTTTGTAATTTTCTCTTTTCAATCTTACGTGTACTGTTCATTTTTTTTGAAATTAAGCTTTTAAATCTTTCAAGTAAATTGTACTTCTTGTTTCATATCTTGTACTAGTCTTTTTAAAAGCAATAAAATAGTTGAGTTGTGTTTGTTTTTAAGTTTTCATGAAAAAAAACTAGTTTTAGCTAATAAGCTTGAAATAAGCTCAATTTAGCTTATTTTGTTTCCTTCAGTTCAAAAGTAGTTCAAACTTTGTTAAAAGCTTTCTAAATACTGAATTTGTCTATTTTAGTTCAATAATGTTCATTTGAGTTCAAGTTGATTGAATTTGGAAGCAATGAGGAGTAATAAGCTCATTTCAGCTTATTGAGCTTAAGCTCAGGTTTTAGAGGCTAAGGTAGCCATTAGGATTGAGTTTTAAGGTCACTCACTCAACAAGAGTGACCTAGAGTTCAGAGACTACAAGATCAAAGGTTTAGATTCATGTTTTGATTTCAGCATTCATACAGCTTAATTCATTAGCTTATTGTGTTTACTTCTTGTGCTTAATCCTGTTTAAATTTGCTTAGTTTACTTAGATATGCAAATGTTTTAAGTTGATTGTAGTTAGAGCTCATTGAGATCTCAAGTTTTAGATTCTGTCATAATAGAAGGTTAAGCTAGCTGAGAAAGTATTATTTTTTAAAACATAAGCTTTAGTTTTTAGAGCTTAAACAGCTTAATTAGTTGAGTTTAAGATAGAGTAGATAAAAGGTTTTTAGTCATTTAGTTTGAAAATAGATTTTAAAAGCTGTTAAGAAATGTTCAAAAAGTGTAAGGAGTGTTTGGCATTACACTATTTTGACTTTAAAAGTCAATGACCACTAGTCTAATCTTTTTCTTTAGTTGAGTTTCTTATAAAAGACAAGATCTTTAAAGGTTTCAGGAGTCATTTTGCATTTTTAAAGATTTAGAGTTTAAAAAATTTATACTAGCACCAGGACAGTTTAATGTTCAAGTAGATTTATAGATAAGTGTTTCACAGCATTTTAGAGTTAAATTTTGGTTAATGTAGGTTTAGAAACAATAGGATAGTGAGTTTATGAGTTCTCATCTTAGAAATTTAGCCTGCATTTAAGCCTTTACCAATTACACCAGTATAAGCAGTACTTACTCAGTAAGTACTGCTTGTTGTTCATCATTTTCTAGCTTCTCTTTAGCATTTGAAATTAGGAGATAGAAGTTAGAATTAAGCATTTTAGTAGTTTTCCATTAGCTTTATATAAATCATCTCTTAATTTTCATTTCTCATCTTTAGACTAGCTTTTATGTTCCTGCAAAAGTGGTGTTAGCAGCATCTTAGATTTCTTGCTTATTTCTTTTGAATTTCTAATTTCTAGTTGTTATCTCCAAATTCTTTTTATCTAGGTTTACTCTATAATCATAGAATAGCTTATTTCCAAAATTTCAGTTTCTAGGATTTAGATTTGAGGTAGTTAGCTTATTAGCAACTGCTTAATTTTAGTAATAAGCCTGAACCTTAGTTTTTAATAGTAAATTTTCTTGTTAATCTAGTTTACTTTTAGCTAATTTCTTTTTAGACATCTTTAGTACACATTATAAGCTTCATATAGTATCCTTTGGTTTTTATTTTCATTAAGTAATAAGCTAGATATAAGCAAAAGATTAGAAAAGTTAGAATTTTAAAGGAAAACCTTAGTTTCTGTAATGCAGGTTTAGAAGTTAAATTTCTAGCTTATTCAGTTGAAAAAAGGTCAATGTGCTTTTATTAAAGTTGTAGTAGATAAGCTCAGGTCCAACTTTTATGTTTTAAGTTTTAGCTTATTTTCATTTTTGTAATAAGCTCAAAATTGCTTAAATCGTAGGGTCTGTTTGGTACATTTTCAATAGCTAAAGGTGTGCTGTTTTAACTATAGTGTAAATTTCTTTTATTTACCCCGCCTACCCTTTATTTTCAGTTTTTGCATTTTCTACCCTGTTCTTTTAGTTTAATAAAATAGTTTTAATATTTTTAATATTAGTTTTAATAAAATTAGGGTTTAGGTTTTAATTAGCAAAATTAGGGTTTAATTGATTAGTAAAAATTGGGCATTTTTATACCATTAGATTTCTGCACCTTTTTAGTAGTTAAAAATCATTTTTCTTTATTTTTCCAGTTAAATTTGTATTTTCTAGAAATTAAAATAGGTTTTTAGTAATTTCTTTTTCTTAGGAAAATCATAGAAAATAAAAAAATAGTTGGAAAAATTTAATTTTTTTGTAATAATTTTCTTTTTCACTCTAGTATTTTTGAAAAATAAAAATAGAATTTTAGTGATAAATTTTAGAAAAAGTGTATTTTTAGTTAATTCATTTTTCTTTAAAAAATCATAGAAAATTCAAAAATAGCTAAAAAATTCTAATTCTTTTTCCTAAAATTTTCTTTTTAAATTTGTGATTTTTAGGTATAAAATTTGTTCGTGTTAGTGCTTTAGATTTTAAATTCTAGTTTTAGCTCACATTTTTAATTCACGTTTGTTAAATTTTTCGTATTAGTTAAACATTTTTAATTCTTTAATTGTTTTTTATAGTTTAATTGTGATATTATATTCGTAGTGTAATTCAAAATTCAAAAATCCTTTATCCATTCTTGACTCGAATCCGAATTATTCCCGAATTTCAATTCACGACTTCGTTGGGATACGACCCGAGAAGAAATACTTCCCGGTTAAAAATATACGTATTGTGTTTTCTTAAGTGAGATTTTATCCTTTTAATTTCTCTTGTTTGAGAAGTAATTTGGAAAGAATTGTCACAAGATTTATACTATACATATATAAATTTGACACGTGCTTACAAACACGATACCAATAACTTTACACTTGCTATTACATATTTGACCTAAACTTAACAAGTTAAATCCTAAATTATCTACATGCTCTACATTAGCAATTTTAAGTGAGCCATAAGAAATCGTACATTTGCCAATGATGTTACTGCGTAGATTACTACCAAAAATGATGTTACCTCCGTTGTATGCCTTGTAAGTTGAAAAGAGCTTTCAGTGGCCCATCATGTGTTTAGAGCATCCGCTATCTTTTATCCACTCATCGGGTTCCAAGTTAACTCTAAGGCATATCTATTTATATAAGACAACAATTCAAACATTTGGTCCTCAATATCTCATGGATCCAAAGTTGTTAGTGCTAAACATCCTTTGTATTTGTTGCATTTGATTGGGATGGGGAAATGGAAGACACATTCCCCATGGCATGTAACTTTGAAGTTGAAAGTTATTCCAAGTTACAGGAAGTCTATGAGGTTGGTTTTGTCGACCAACATTTCTTCTTGGTTGTGGTGTCTTAGAACGAGGATAAGAATTGTTGACTCTCTTAGGAGGTAGAGTTTTTGACCTAAAGTTTGGTTTAGAAAATCTAACTCTGAGTTTTAACGATGGTTTATAAAATTGTGTAACTTCATTATCACTAGCAACGAGAATTTTAACATTGTTTACCATTATATGTTTTGGTCTAGGTCCTAAAATGGATTTTTGAAAAGAAATAGATTTTTTGACATCTGGTGAACAGACAGGCGATCCCTCAATTGCTTTAGGGCTATTTGTGCTTTATAGGGGCCGCCCACAGTGCTTTGGGGGCCGCCACCAGAGGACGTTGTATTTAGAGGTTTTACAATTTTTATTTCCTTAGTCCCACTACATGATGCTTCAAATGAGTTAAACCCTAGACCTGATTTATCTCTGGAGGGTTTTTGATTACTCAACATTTCATTTAAAGAGTGTGTACTCTTCTAAAATTGAGTTAGCTTAAAAGCCTCCTCTTTAAGTTTTTCGTTGTCGGTTTAGACAACTATTCTTTTAATTCACTAAGTTCCTTTTCTAGCTTGTTTCTAACATTTTTTAAATGTTTATTCTTAGTGATTATTTTTAGACTCAGCTTGCATAATTTATCATACTCACTATCTAAAACAAAGTCATCTATTGATGAGTTTTCATCATTAGAGTAAGAGGATTCGGAACATACCTCACTAGATGCTTGAGCCATAAGACATGTCTCGTCTTTATCCTTTTCATCATCTTCTTCACCGCTATCACTCCAAGAACCTCCAACGAATGCTTGATGTGTTATAGTTAGGGGTGTGATTTTATGTTTTCAAGTTTTAAATTTATATTTTGTCGGCTTTACCAAAAATAACACTTTAACGCGTAGTGTACCCGGTCGATGGGAGTTTCGTGGTAAGTAGGTTGTCGATCACTAAGAGCGAGAAACAATCTTTCAATTTATTAATATTTTGGTTATCTAAAGTAAGTTAATTCTATTCTATGTTAAACCTATGCTAAACCTGTGTTAATCCTAAATCTAATGGATAAGGGGGGTTTTCAGCCTGAGAGACTGGCATGGGTTTTGTGGTGAATAAAATCAATTTAAGATACTAAAACACACGTAAGCAAATTAACATAATATAAAAGAGCGGCCTAGCCAAATATAAGAAAATTGTATTAACCATTATTAATCCAATCAGAACGTAGATTTGTTTATTTAGTGCAATGCTTACTCATCTCGAGGCGGCATATCATTCTTAAGACTTAGGCGGTACTTCTTCCTAAGAACTAGATACGAAGAATTCTGTCATAATTAAACGTATCCGAATAAAGCACCCTTATTTGCTGATTATAATATATCTTAGGGATTAAAGCAATGGTGATCTTGTTAAACCCTAGCTCATAGAGACTTTACCCACTTACAACTTAAAGGCAATTCATACACTAGTAGTCCACTAACCAAGGCTTTACCAATTAATTGAGAACATACTCGTTGATCCCAAGGGTCACCTACCGGTCCAACTAAGCTCGCAATCTATAGGCAAAGATAGGTTATTATTCGTGATCCTATTGGTCTAGATGTATAAATCACTATACGGAGAGCCATCCAGACATCTAGATTACTTGGTCCGTATCACTAGATCCAGTTGAATGATTGGTCGCATACAAAAGTACGTAAAAAAGTATAAACTGATAAACATAAACAATCAATCAACGATAAATTAATCAATTGAGATAAACAAACCAAATATTCAGATCTTTATAATAACGGCGAATACCCAAAGGTATTAGCCTTCAAACGTCATAATCAATACAAAAGTAATAATTTAGCCAAGGTAAACTAACCGAGTTAACGAATGATACCAAAAACTGAACGATTAAAAGAGTATAGGAGATTACAAGTTGTTTCCTATGGAATTAATTACGTTGCAAGACCTCTTCTGCTCTTCTTCTCTTCTGAAAATCGACTTTTATGGTTTAGGTATCGAAAATATGATTTAGCACACTGAAAACCCGTTTTAAGTTTTCTATTTATAAGGTTTGGAATATGGTCGATACGACGTATTAACTAAGGTCAATATGGCGTATCGCGGGTTTCTTAAAGTAGGGATCACGTTCGATATCTTCCAGAATATTTTTATTTCCATAACTTGAATACGGCGTATTGGTCTTCTCTGGATACGACGTATTGGATCTTGATCCTTTTTGGTCTTTAGTGAAGTGCGGGCACAGATACGCCGTATCTTCCTTGATCGATACGGCGTATTGGATGTCAAAACAGTAATCTTCAAATGTTTTTGTTTAAGCTTCAGAATGTGTGCCTTTTTCCTAATCTTCACCAAGTACTCCAAAATTACTGCAATTCTTAAATACAAACGATTAAGTAACAATTGTTTGCAACAGTTAAACTAAATGGGTTATTTACATATGATAAATGATGCTATAAAAGTAAGGTTATTTGATGTCATTAAATATCCTCCCACTTGAATCCTACTTGTCCTCAAGTAGCCTTTAAAAGTTTATAAAAATGTATCCTTAAGGATTTTTCCGTTAAGCATTTATTTGATCTATTACAAGTACATAACCAAACACCTCACGAAATAGGTTGATGAAAACACTCAAATCACTCAACTAATCTATGTGGTAACATGTAACTAATTCGCTCAATTGCTTGGTCGTGATGAGTATTCTATCACAGGCTTGGCAAGGATACACATCTCCACCACTAGATCTAAGGAGTAACAATTTTATAAATGTAAAATTATTATAAGGTTAAGGTTGATCATTCTATAATCTTTCACCAAAAGTACCACACCAACAAGGCAGCTGAAGCACACATACATGGCCGTAACGACGGAATAGAGATGTGTGTTCGATCACATCCTCATTCGAGTTTAACCAAGGGTTAGGATGAAGAATGATATAGGGTAGGGATCTTCTAACTTTCACCAATAGTAATAAACCAACAAGGCAGCTAAATCATGCATACATGGCCATAACGATGGAATAGACATGTATGTTTGATCACATCCTTATTCGCGTAAAACCCAAGGTTAATGATATTGAAAGGGAAATAAATTGTTGTTAAATAAAAATTACGAAACAAATAGACTTTGTCCAAACAGATAAGGTACAAGTTGCTAGACACTTTTTCCCAACCGTTACCATGATAAAGACACAACTATATACACAAACGTCTTGATCATTGATCAAAACCAACAACCTAAGTTGGCGTTCCCGTAACGGTCAACTTCCCAATCATCCCATACTTTACATACTTTTACAAGAAAAGTGGTGATATCTACCACTTTATATAAAACTTTACATTGTTGACTTATAAGACATATCAACGAATAATCGATCCTTGATATAATTTTTTCGTTCTTTGCTTTTGCGAAACGATTATCTCCAAACTTTCCTCCTCTCTTTTTTTGAGGCTTTTCCAATTTTTTCATTTTTTTCATATACTAACTATGAAACTCAGTGTAATTTCACCATCTTCACGATCATAATAACTCCGGATAATTCCTTCGATAATTCTTCATTCTTCGGACGTACCAATAATTGTGATGGTAGTAAATATACATGAGTTTTAACTACTTTATACATTTCCATTTGCAATGTGCAAATTTCTTCCCAACCGTATCAAAGATAGAAAATTGACACAAGACTCGGGAAATACATACTTTACACTTTAAGCAACTAGCAACTGATATATGGACTTAATCTAACAGGGTAGGATAAGGTGTAAAGGTGTAAAGAAATAAATAGTTTGTGTTATTCCTAAAGGATTGGCTCAATAGGTATTTCTAGGGGTATCTTACTCTTAAGATGAGATTAAACAAAGGGTTGATCATCTTTTT
The DNA here is from genome assembly GCA_026074375.1 of Tanacetum coccineum. Classification (NCBI taxonomy): domain Eukaryota; kingdom Viridiplantae; phylum Streptophyta; class Magnoliopsida; order Asterales; family Asteraceae; genus Tanacetum; species Tanacetum coccineum. The sequence continues at coordinate 19,994 of BQNB010034990.1, forward strand.
CAGCTTCTATATGCTCATCTATCTTTTGCTTATTTGATTTATTAGATTCAAGCTCATCTCCTGCTCTTTTAGAACTTCCTTCAGTTCTTGTCACACTGCTTTTCACCACCTCTGAATCCATAGGAACAAATGAACTTACCTGTTTGTATGTTCTATCAAAGAGCTTTTGAATTTCTTCATAACTCCTTCCTTTTAGCTAATTATGCTTGTATCCACACATATTCTTCAAGTATGTACACATTCTATTCCTTATTTAATTTTTGGTAGGTGGTTTACTTTTTGTTTTGCTGCTCTCTGTGCTGCAAAGAACTTTTTCCTTTCAACTATCATCTCCACTAACATTCTTGTGTTTTCTTCAATTGAGAATTGTTCTTGTTCTTCAGCTTGGAGTTTTGCAGCTAATTCCTCATCAGCATCAATCATAGCGTGAATGCTATCCAGTTCTTCAATAACTGCTTCTCTGATAGCTTCTTGATGTGCAACTCTTTCTTTTTCCAACTCTTACTTGTTCTTCTGAATGTAGATATGAGTTGCTAGTTCTTATCTAAGCGCAATTGATCTTTCTTCTTTTTTATGGCTTGTCAGGCTCACCATTTTTCCAGTGCCTTTGTCTTTTGCTTGTATGAAGTTGTGATGAAGAGAAACTATTGGTTTAAATGCAGATGCTTGCTCTTCTCCTGATTCATGAAAGATATTTCCTTTTGACTATTGGGACTTGTGCTTGCAACATCAGTTGTAATTGTTGTCACGGACGCAGTGTAACAGTATTGTGTCTAAAACAGTAACACAAAATTAATAATAAGACAGATTATCAAACTTTCAGCCTCAATATAAAATTGTTGATCCCACTTGAATAGATCTTGCTTAGCTTGTAAGAAGCTTAGTTGTATTGAATAAATCCAAGACAACTATGGTAGAAACTCTGATTGAATATATCAAAGACTATGTGGAATCTAGTCAATGATACTAAGAAGAATTCTAATAAAACAGTAACACAAAATTAATAATAAGACAGATTACCAAACTTTCAGCCTTAATATAAAACGAACACTCTTAATAGTGTTAGGGTTTACAAAAACCTTGAAGCTACGAATATCAAAGATGTACATCTAACATTATGCTCTAGGACCTCCTTTTATACACCAAGGAGTCCTACAAGGCTTACAATACTTTCCTAACTTATCATGATCTATTCTATAAACAAACGTAATCTCTTAAACAAATAAGTTATACATATCTTCTTTAAATAACTAATACTTATCTTCATAAGTATTCTTGTTCTCCAATCAATCTTTGATCTCATCTCTGTCAGCATATTCCTTCTAGCAGTAGTAACCACTCAGTAGTTGTAACTGAGCACAAGCAGTATTAACTAGCTTAGAAGTTTACTCTAGCAGTACTAACATATACTAGCAGTACTAACTTTTATACTAGCAGTAGTAACTACTTAGTATATTTTCAGTCTTTATTTCTGAGCAGTCTTAACTTCTACTAGCAGCAGTAAATTTATACTAACAGTACTAATTATACTAACAGAAGTAACTAGCAGTAGTAACTTTTATACTACTAGTACTAACTTTTATACTACTAGTACTAACTACTTAGCATAATTTTCATTAGTATTACCAGCAGCACTAAGTTATGCTTGACAGTACTAATATATACCTGAGAAGCAATAACTCTAAGAATATCTTGAAGTCTTTTAAACCCAATGATTCTCCCTTAAACTCGATGTTCATCATCTGAATCTTCAAGTTTCATTAAAAGTCTTCACCATCACTAGGAGGATGCTTTCAAACACTTCATTGACCCTTTTCCAGCTTTGTCATGAGCTTGAGTAGTTGATAACACATCTCATTTCAACAGTCAGCTTGAAGCTTTTTGTTCAGCATGTTTGAGATTGTTATTGGTGTAAGGGATATATTTTCTCAACTAACATAAAGATATGTAGATTTTTAAACCTCATAAAGTGCACTCCATAGTTATCAAACAACTTCTAAACAGTCACTTTGTACCCTTGTAGATTTCTCCATACTTCACTTTTTATGTCAAGTTCAAACATTACTTTTAAATCACCCCATAACACTCTTTCATAATCCTCCTCTGGCCTTGTATTCTCATGTTTAGCTTTAACCAACTTCCAGAGGGTCTCCAAGTCTTCTCTATCAATATCCTGAAGCATCTTTATCATTGATGAATACCTTTTTGAGCTTCCATCAGCCCTAATCAATTTAAAGTATCCCATCCTTCCATCTTTATCAATCTTGTATTCAACAATCACTAGCGGCTTAGTAGCTAGAGGTATAGCATCAATTGCTACCTCGTCATCTTTAACTATCTCAGTATGCCTTTTAATCTCTGCCTCCTCTTGATCATCTTTTTCAACTTCTATATGCTCATCTATCTTTTGCTTCTTTGATTTATCAGATTCAAGCTCATCTCTTGCTCTTTTAGAACTTCCTTCAGTTCTTGTCACACTGCTTTTCACCACCTCTGAATCCATAGGAACAAATAAACTTACCTGTTTGTATGCTCTGTCAAAGAGCTTTTGAATTTCTTCATAACTTCTTTCTTTCAGCTGATTATGCTTGTATCCACCTATATTCTTCAGGTATGTACACATTCTATTCCTTATTTGATTTTTGGTAGGTGGTTTACTTCTTTGTTTTGATGCTCTTTGTGCTGCAAAGAACTTTTTCCTTTCAACTATCATCTCCACTAACATTCTTGACTTTTCTTCAATTGAGAATTGTTCTTGTTCTTCAGCTTGGAGTTTTGCAGCTAATTGCTCATCGGCATCAATCATAGCTTGAATGGTATCTTTAGGAGTTTCAGAAATTGCGCCCATGACTTTCTTTAAAGGAAAGATCGTGTGTCTTTCCTCCTGGGTCAAACACACGGTTGCTCACTACGTGTGTAAACGAGCACTGGGGAGAGGGATCACGTTTGATGAGGTCGTTAACCATGAAGGTGGAGCAGACAAAACTAGAGAAGTATTCAGTTTTGGTTCTTAACCATGTCGCTAGGTAGTGTGCCCGCTATTTGGTCGGTGATGGCCTTCAACACAGTGTCAATTTTGTTGGTCATCTCACCTTGCTGTCGTTTGAAATCAGCTTCAAACTTGGACAACCTGGCGTCTTGAGATGCCATGAAGTTAGATACTAGTCCTTTTAGACTTGATTGATTGTTAAAGCTTTGAGGACGGTTGTTGAAGGAACAGTTTGGGATTGAACCGTTGGGTTGGAACCGGTTAGGTGGGTTTGAAAAATTATTTAGAGAATTTTAGGGTTGTCTCCACCTAAGGTTTGGGTAACTTCTCCATGATGGATTGTAGGTGTCACCAAGATTGTTTTGCTCGGGCTTGAAAGTATACCAGTTACCTCCCGCTTCATCGGTACGCAAGGATACGTAGTCAACAAAGGCTTATTCGGGGTTTTCCATGCAATACTGAGTGTCATAGGGACCACTGCAGATTTCACATGAGGTAGCGATTTTGTTCACTTAGGTAGGTTGTGTCGGAGCAAGATGAGCTTCCATCAAGCGTTGAACTTGATTTTCAAGCTCGATGAGGCGGCGGTCAGATGTACTCGGTACATCATGAGGTAAAGTGGTTGCCTTGACCGGCTTAGCAAAATCCCTTGGGTCGTTCCAACTTTCGTTGTCATAGAGGGCGATGTCCTCTAATAATGCCCAGGATTCTTCGGTGTTTAGGTCACGAAGCTTACCACCAGCCGATTGGTCAATGGTTCGTCTTGTGACAGGATTGGCATGGTCATAAAAAATTTAGACTTGGACCCAAAGGTCTATGCCATGATGAGGGACTTTTTGGAGTAATCCCTTGAAACGAGTCCATGCTTCGGATAGAGATTCTCCATGATGTTGTTGGAACATCAGGATATCGTTGCGGAGTTTTGTGGTCCTTCCCGGTGGAAAGAATTGAGCAAGGAAACGTGTAGTAAGATCCTCCCATGTGGTGATGGATCCTGCTGGAAGACGTTAAAGCCAATTCCTAGCTTGATCGCGAAGGGAAAATTGAAATAAACGCAAGCGCATTCTTTCCTTATTGTCACCGTCAAGGTCAAGTGAGTCCACAAGTTTTAGGAAATCCTTGAGGTGTTGGTTTGGATCCTTGGACTGACGTTTATGGAATGAGCATCCGTTTTGCACCAACCGGATGGTGTCGGATCGAAGAGGTACCACAATGTTCCCTACGGGGAGCTCAATGGTATTCCTGTAGCCCTCGTGGCTAGGTTTGGAGTAGTCTCCTAGAGTACGGATAGGATTCTCATCTCCCATGGTGGTTGACGAGAGTGGGTTACGAAACAATTAACACAAAGAAAAGATAGACTACGAGAAAGCTAATATGCGGAAATTAAATCTCACTTGAAAGGATTCAAGCGAGTAGAACTAAGCTAAACTATGATCAAAACCTAACTATTCCCCGGGCAGCGGCACCAAAAACTTGATGTTCAGTTTTCGTAATGACTTCTTTACAAGAAGTTTTACAACTCCCTAGGCAGTGTACCTAATCGTTGTAGTGTAGTATAGGCAAGACTCGGGGGTTGTTATCGTTCTCTAGGGGAATAGGCTGGGAAGGCTTGATCACGGTCTAACAGAATTCTAAGGATTGAAGGGAGATTCTTTTTGTGTTTTTATGTTTATAGGAAAGCAGTAAAATCATATATTGGATAGGTGGTTTGGTTTTAGCTATTAAACTAAATATTATCTAAACTACTGGTGATAACAACATAATAAAAGACTATGTTTATTTAATCATATATTACTCCCTAGATTGCTTCTCCTAGTGTTGTTGCTTTGTCACTTGTGATAATCTATGTAATTATTTCCTAAGTCATGAACGAATTACACGAACCCGTCGTCTACTTAGTATTCCGTTAAGGCAACGCACAAGTAAGGTAGTATGAAGACTATTACAATGCCCCTAAGGGTATACTAAGTACATGTGAAATATATTAAGAGTTGATCAACCATATTAAGGGGAAATGTAGTATGAAGACTGTTACCCGATGGTATCCTTTCTACACAATCATGTTTTCCTAGACATATCAACAGCGATACAGACAAAAGCTGGTTTTTAAGACCTAACATGCATATTCATCACAAGAAGCAACACCACCAAGATCTACATCCTAGGTTTCATACAATCATAAATAAACACAATAGAAGGTTTAGCCAAGCATGTTAAAGATAAAGCAAGAACAAATAAGAATCACACAACAAGACATATTGAATGATTAAGATAGTCTTATTTGATTAAAACATGAATTGAAGGAAGTACAATAGGGTTTTGAGGCCCTAAAATCGTCCCTAACAGCTGCTAAACGAACTACGGTTCGTCCCTTTCTTTTACTCTAAAGTTACACATTTAAAACCCTAAAAACGGATTTGTATATATAGGAAAATCGCTGTGACGGCGTCGCGTTTTAATTGTGACGTCTTCATGAATAAAGTATTCTAGATAATGGGTTGGGTCATGCATTCTGACGCCATCTTGAGATCTTGTAACGCCGTCTTGGTATGAGGTAATACGGCAGACACGTGTAAATCTGTGAACCCGGCTCCAGCTCTGAGTAGAAATTCTTGATATATGTTGGTGTAGGCTCCGTAGATCTTTGTCGTTTCTTCTCAAATGAGCCAAAGGTCACGTGTATATACCTCCGCAAATGCCTTCCAAATGCTGAATACCCTGAAAGGAAGGATTAAGTACCTATTTTGTGCATAAATGCACGATTTAGGGGGTTAAACGACCCCGAAAAAGTTTATAAAATGAAACCTCATCAAGTATACAATTACCTCAAACTTTTAGACTTGCACGTTGGGGGTTTCTTGTAGGGAATTCCAAGTAACTTGCACCTCTTTTCCTTGAATCGTTCCCCCTCTTCATTAATAATAAAAGGTGCATCATCACGAACTAAGTAGTCATCCAAGTCCTCGATGTCGTTGTCATTATCTCCCTTCGACTTACGTTCGTCAAACCACTCTTGATTCGTTTGAATGGTATCATCATAATTTGTTCATGCACGACTCTTAAATATTCGAGAAACATCAAGATAAGGGTTATAGTTAGAATTAACATCGTTTTCAATTTGACTTGTATGCGCATAATTCTCGGAATCAGTAATAGGTGAATAATATATCCAAGCATCGTCACTTGATTCTTCTTCTTTCATTCCCCACCAATATTTTTGAAGCATCGTCATTAGCTTATAATCAAGCTCGCGATTGTCACCAAAATATTTCTTCATCCAAGCGCAAAAGTTCAATCCTTTTCTAGTTTCATGACCTCATGATCCTTCTGAGATAGCCTTTGCTTCAAAGTTTCCTCCTTTAAATCGCCATCTTCAAGTCCATCATACCATTTTTAATCTATGAAATAATTCAATCTTCTCAATCCGAATCATTCATGGTAAGTCTCCTCTACCACAATGTCCTTCTTCTCTCCGTTTACAAGTGGGACACTCAACATGTCCACTATTAAAACGAAACGGCTTGCATACATGACTAACATCTTTAATATGCACCTCAGGTCCCTAATCCAACCACGGCTTTCCAACGCCCATTGGTACTTCACTGTTTCCACTCATAAAGCCATGTGCTTTTATAGTCTTCATATGTTTAAAATCCGGGTAATCCTCTTGTTTAGCACATCTACATCAATTTGGAAGAAGATAATTAAATTCCTCGAATGCCATGCATAGAGGTGTCTCGATGTGGAATATGTTAGTTTCTATCTTGAAGATTTCAGCAATTTTGTTTTCTTCATCTAAATTTTCTTTTTCAAGATCAGAAAGCTCCTCATCGGTTAGCACCTCATCATCATCTCCTATTTTCCAGTAAATCCATAATGCATTCTTTGCATACCAATCCATTGTTTACATGATTAGCTAAATTTGGAACCAACCATGTTGCAACACCCCCCCCCCCCCCCCCCCCCCCCCCCCCCCCCCCCCCCCCCCCCCCCCGTCAACATAGTTGGGTCGCAAACCTATATCTGTGTGTTGGATTCCGTTTATTTCCAAGTGCCTTTTAATATTCATGTATCTCAAATGTTTCTTTGTAGCTTCAATCAACCATGTACCTACCGCACACTTTTCATGACTCTTTATCAACCTTCCTAGATCACCAAACTTTAGGCCATCACTCTTTAAGGTATGTCACTTGCCTTATAATTTCCATTAATTAGAATCACAGCTTCGGCGAACATCCTCTCATACTCATCATAACATTTTCGCGGCTCAAAAATTTCAAGATCATTATTTTTCAAGTCATCATATTGTTGTTCACCACCTAGGGCTTGAGAGGGCTCAGGAAGTTTTACTTCATAAGCAAACAAATCGTCATCCATTCCGCTTAATCGGCTGAATTCATCAAAATTCTTCCCAAGAGGCGTATCACAAGTGAACAAATCTGCATTGATCTTGAGTAAATTGAGCATTTCCGATTCAACCTTGCATCCATCTTTATTGATTACCTTCATACTTAGTTATTGAAAGGAATCAGAAAATTATCCGTAGGATCAGTTCTGAAGAAAGGGAATAAAGGAAATTAAACACGAAAACGAAATTCTAAAAATTAAACCTGCTGCTGTACCAGACAGTTGATACGCCGTATTCAGTAAACTGGATACGCCGTATAGATGTTTGATGTCGAATACGCTATATAGGATTTTAAAAGTGAATACGCCGTATCTAAGGAGATGGATACCCGTATTCTGTATTCGATCAGAAGGCAAACAACAAAAATGTTGAAAAACAATAAAACACTAAAATATGCAAAATTATACAATGCAAACTAAACTAATCTAAAAACAATAAATCTAAACTAAAACACTAACCTCACCAAACTACATACCTGGCCCCGAGGAGCCACAATCACCACCTCCACCAGACTTTGTTCCAGAGCCTGTTTATCCAAAGTTTATGCCAGCAGAGGACGAGATACTCCCAGGTGAGGAGCAGCCACTGCCTACTGCTAACTCACTTATTGCTGATTCACCAGGATATATTCCCGAGTCTGATCCTAAGGAGGATCTGGAGGAGGATGACGACGAGGACCCTGAGGAGGATCTTGCCGATTATCCTGCTGACGGAGGAGATGATGGCGATGATGAGGATGATCCATCTGATGATGATGAGGATAAGGAGGTTGATATTGAGGCTAATGATAAGGAGGAGGAGGAGCACCCATCTCCTGCCAACTCTACAGCTGTTGCTTTACCAGCTATTGATCAGGCCCCATCTGCTGAGGAGACCGAGCCATTTGAGACTGACGAGTTTGCAGCCACACCACTACCACACCCTGCATACCGCGTTACAGCTAGGATTTCTATTCCAACTCCAGTACCTACACCAGTTTGGTCTGATGCAGAGGTTGCCAGACTTCTTGCTATATCTACTCCACCATCATCACCACTCTCCTCATGGTCATCACCACTGCCTCAGATTCCTTTTCCACCACTACACCCGATACCATCTCCATCACCACCCTTACCTGTATCAACTCCACCACCTGCTAGTCCTATACGTCCGTTGGGTTATCGAGTTGCAATGATCCGGCTGAGAGCTGAGGCCGCATCTACTTCCCATCCACTACTATTACCACTACTCTCACCTATACCAGCCCCTACATCATCACCACCATTGCTACTACCCTCTACTAACCGTAGAGAGGACAGACCCGAGGTTACCTTATAGCCTCAAAAGAGGTTAGGTATCGCTCTTGGTCCTAGATACAAGGTCGGAGAGAGCTCGTCTGCTGCTGCTGCTAGACCGGCTGGAGGTCTTAGGGCAGACTATGGTTTTGTTGCCACTATGGATAGGGAGATCAAGCGTGATCTAGAGAGAGATGTTGGATATGGGATCACCGACTCTTGGGATGAGATAGTTGAGGCCATGTCGGGGATACTAGTAGTTACCGATGTGGCAGAGTTTAGCCAAAGGATGACAAAGTTTGAGACTAGGGTTAGGCAGGACACAGACGAGATATATACAAGGTTGGATGATGAGCAGACTGAGCGACAGCTATTAGCTGGTCGGCTCAACATGTTGTTTAGGGATAGGCGTACACATGCATGTACTGCTTGACTTATGGAGGCTGAGGCCAGGATATCTCGAGAGGCTTAGGGACGATCTATAGATGCGAGTGACCTTGCGCGTGAGAGGTTATGTCGTTACGTACTCAGGTGGTAGCACAGCATGCAGTGATTACAGAGCTATAGGCAGCAGACCGCAGGAGGCAGGCGGTGATTACAGAGATGCTGGCGGCAGATCGTAGGAGGCAGAAGCAGTTCATAGAGGCACTGAAGCTGCTAAAGAGGCTTCAGACTTAGATGACAGAGTTCGAGAGACAGCAAGGACCCGCCAAAGGTCCTGCACTAGAGGAGGCTGGTAGCAGTTCCTAGATCCTGTCATGGCTAGTTATTTTGTACAGCCTACTAAGTATTATGGGTAACTCCCGGCTAGTATGGCTTTAGGTTGTATATATTCTTTTATCTTGTAACCTAATCGTTGTGATCATTTTGTATCTGAACCAATCATGTATGTTTTCCAATTATATATGGAATGGTGGTATTATGTCATGTCTGTAATCGAATTTATTATGAATGAATGTCGATTTAGCTACACCATTGTTAATTTTAATTCAGTTGTGCATTTCACTGTGTGATGTGATCTCATTTTACTTATTGGGTATATGTCATGTCATGGTTATGATTTTATGAAATCTAACGGGTATTATATTTTCTTGTGATTTGAAGAAAATGGCACCAAAGAGAAGGACCACGAGGTTAAACCCAGAAACAACACCGGCCGCAACAGCCGCCACCACTACCACTGTCACTAATGCCCAACTTCAGGCAATGATTGACCAAGTCATTACTGCCGTTTTGGCAGAACGTGATGCAAACACGAATGGCGTCAACAGCCACAATTCAGGAACATGTGCTAGGAGAAACGAGCGAGCCACTCGTGAGTGCACTTACCCAGACTTCATGAAGTGCCAACCTCTAAATTTCAAAGGCACAGAAGGAGTTGTTGAGTTGACTCAATGGATTGAGAAAATGGAAACTGTGTTCCGCATAAGCAATTATTCTGTGGAAAACCAAATCAAGTTCTCCACTTGTACTCTTCTGGGAAATGCTCTAACATGGTGGAACTCCCACGTTAGGACTGTTGGTAATGACATTGCTTATGCAATGACCTTGACTGAACTGAAGAAGAAAATGACTGACAAGCACTGCCCAAGGACCGAGATTAAGAAACTCGAAGTCGAACTGTGGGAATTAAAAGTGAAGGGTACCGATATGATAGGGTGCAACCAACGTTTTCAGGAACTAGCACTGCTGTGTGGTAGAATGTTTCTTGAATAATCTGACAAGATTGACAAATATGTCAATGGCTTACCCGACATGATCCATGAAAGTGTAGTAGCATCCAAGCCTAAGACAATGCAAGAGGCAACTGAAATGGCAATCGAAGTGATGGATAAGAGAATCTGCACTTTTACTGACCGTCAGACAGAGAACAAGAGAAAGCAAGATAATAACCAACAACTACAACAACAACACCAAAATAAGAGGCAGAACACTGGACGGGCCTACACTGCAGGATCTGGTGAGAAGAATCCATACGGGGGATCTAAACCCCTATGCGCTAAATGCAATTATCACCACAATGGTCCATGTGCTCCTAAATGCCACAAATGCAACAAAGTTGGCCATTTTGCCCGTGACTGTAGGAGTACGGCAAATGCCAATAATGCTAACAACCAGAAGGGCACTGGGTCAGGTCAGAAGCCTACTTGCTATAAGTGTGGGGTTCAGGGACATTTTAAGAGGAAATGTCCAAAGCTAAAAAACAATAACAACCATGGTAACCAAGTTGGAGGTGGCAATGCTCCAGCCAAGGTGTATGCGGTAGGACATGCAGGGACAAACCCAGACTCCAATGTCGTGACGGGTACGTTCCTTCTAAACAACCGCTATGTCTCTGTCTTATTTGATACTAGTGCCGATAGAAGTTTTGTATCCACTGCATTTAGCTCCTAAATTGATATCATACCAACTGCATTTGATCACTATTATGACGTTGAACTAGCCAACGGGAGAATAATTAGGTTGAACACTATCCTTAGGGGTTGTACATTAAACATACTGAACCACCCATTCAACATAGACTTAATGCCCGTAGAACTTGGTATTTTCGACGCTATACTTGGTATGGATTGGTTGGTAAAGTACCAACCAATCATTGTGTATACCGAGAAGATCGTTCGTATCCCTTGGGGAAATGAAACATTAATTGTTCATGGTGACGGAAGCAACCAAGGACACGAGGCTCGTCTGCACATTATCTTGTACACCAAAACATAAGAATACATGCTAAAAGGATGTCCAGTCTTTTTGGTAAACGTTAATACAAAGGAGATGGAAGACAAGTCGGAAAAGAAGGAACTTGAGGACATACCAATCATCCAGGATTATCCTGATGTATTCCCTGAGGACTTGCCGGGTCTTCCTCCAACTCGACAAGTGGAATTTCAAATCGATTTGATACCTGGTGCTGCACCCGTAGCTCGGGTGCCTTATCGATTTGCACCTTTTGAAATGAAAGATTTGTCAGAGCAACTAAAAGAACTATCTGACAAAAGCTTTATAAGACCTAGTTCCTCACCCTGGGGAGCTTCGGCCTTGTTTGTCAAGAAGAAGGACAGATCTTTTCGAATGTGCATTGATTACCAAGAATTGAATAAACTGATGGTGAAGAACCGTAATCCACTCCTAAGAATTGATGATTTATTTGATCAGCTTCAAGGGTCGAGTGTCTACTTAAAGATCGACCTCAGTTTGGGTTATCATCAACTGAGGGTTCGAGAAGAAGACATTCCGAAAACCGCTTTTAGACTCGTTACGGCCATTATGAATTTCAAGTTATGCCATTTGGTTTGACAAACGCACCTGCCGTATTCATGAACCTTATGAATTGGGTGTGTAAACCATATATGGATAAATTTGTAATTTTCTTTATTGATGATATTCTGATATATTCAAAGAATAAGCAAGAACACAAAGAGCACCTTAAGTTAATCTTAGAGTTGCTTAAGAAAGAGGAGTTGTATGCCAAATTTTCCAAGTGTGAATTTTGGATTCCTAAAGTATAGTTCCTCGGTCACGTGATTGACAGCCAGGGTATTCACGTGGACCCTGCCAAGATTGAATCCATTAAAGATTGGGCATCTCCTAATTCACCAACAGATATTTGTCAATTTTTAGGTCTTGCTGGATATTATCAAAGATTCATCGAAGGATTTTCGAAGATTGCCAAACCAATGACCAAGCTCACTCAGAAGAAGGTCAAGTTTGAGTGGGGTGACAAACAAGAAACAGTGTTCTAATTGTTGAAGCAGAAGTTGTGTAGTGCACCAATTTTGGCTTTACCTGAAGGAAGCGAAGATTTTATCGTATACTGCGATGCTTCGATCAAAGGTTTGGGCTTGTGTTGATGCAAAGAGAGAAGGTGATTGCTTATGCATCACGCCAACTGAAAATTCATGAGAAGAACTATACGACTCATGATTTGGAACTTGGAGCGGTAGTGTTTTCTTTGAAACTCTGGAGACACTATTTGTACGAAACCAAGTGTACGGTGTTCATGGATCATAAGAGTTTACAACACATTCTTAATCAAAAGGAGCTGAATATGAGGCAGCACCGTTGGTTAGAATTGCTGAGTGATTACGATTGCGAGATTCGTTATCACCCAGGGAACGCAAATGTTATCGCTGACGCCTTGAGCAGGAAGGAACGAGAGCCACCATTAAGGGTTCGAGCCTTAGTCATGAGTATAGGTTTGAATCTTCCCAAACAAATTTTGGATGCTCAAACTGAAGCACGAAAACCAGAGAACATCAAGAACGAAGATGTTGGAGGTATGTTGCTTGAAAATTCTAAGGATCCAGAGAAATTTAGAACATCAGTTCTAACCCCGTGCGAATGGAACTCTATGCTTCAATGGCAGGAGTTGGTTACCATGTTATGGCGATTTACGAACTGTGATCATGCACGAGTCCCACAAGTCAAAATACTCTATACATTCGGGTTCTGATAAGATGTACCAAGACATGAAAAAGCTATATTGGTGGCCCAATATTAAGGCAAACATCGCCACCTATGTTAGCAAATGTTTGATTTGTGCCAAGGTCAAGGCAGAACATCAAAGGCCATCAGGATTGTTGGTACAACCCGATATACCTCAATGGAAGTGGGACAACATCACTATGGATTTTGTTACGAAGCTTCCTAAGTCGTCACAAGGCTACGACAGTATTTGGGTAATTGTTGACCGACTCACTAAGTCTGCAATCTTTGTATTGATGAGAGAGACTGGTCTGATAGATAAACTTGCAAGAATGTACCTAAAGGAGGTGGTCACGAGGCATGGAATACCTCTCTCGATTATTTGTGATTGTGACCCTAGGTTCGCATCAAATTTCTGGAGGTCACTTCAGAATGCTTTGGGTACTAGTCTGGATATGAGCATTGTGTACCATCCACAAACAGAAGGGAAAAGCGAGAGGACTATTCAAACTCTCAAGGATATGTTGGGTTAACCATTTGCCATTAGTCAAGTTCTCATATAACAATAACTATCACGCTAGCATCAAGGCTGCACCATTTGAAGCACTTTATGGTCAAAAGTGTCGTTTACCCGTTTGTTGGGCCGAGGTTGGAGAAGTTCAACTCACTGGTCCAGAAATAGTGCAAGAAACAACTGAGAAGATCGTTCAAATCAAGTAGAGAATGCAAGTTGCTCGTGATCGACAAAAGAGTTACGCGGATTTATAGCGTAAACCGATGGAATTTTAGGTTGGGGATAAAGTTATGCTTAAAGTTTCGCCTTAGAAAGGGGTCGTATGTTTTGGAAAACGGGGGAAGTTGAACCCTAGGTACGTTGGACCATTCAAGGTGTTGGAAAAGGTTGGATCTGTTACATACAAGCTTGAGCTTCCGCAAGATCTGAGCAGGGTACATAATACATTTCATGTATCCAACTTGAAAAAGTGTTATGCCGACGAACCGTTAGCTGTTTCGTTGGATGGACTACACTTTGATGACAAGCTTCAATTTGTCGAGGAGCCAGTAGAAATCATGGACCATGAAGTTAAACAGTTGAAGCAAAGCCGCATTCCGATAACCAAGGTTCGATGGAACTCCAGGAGAGGTCCTGAGTTCACATGGGAACGCGAAGATCAATTCAGGAAGAAATATCCACACCTCTTCACAAAGACCGCACCGTCGTCAAGTGGCGCGTCTTAAGCCTTGAGGACAAGGATCACTTAACGGGTGGAGACTATAACACCCCGTGTTTTAGGGTCATTTACAACGTTAATAAATTCACTATGTATTTTTAGTATTGTACGCGTTTGCTTTAAATCGTAATCGTTAAGTTAAATCGCGTAAGCTAGAAATGATCATTCAATGTAAACGGGCATCAAACAATTAAATGTTTACATCAAGCAAGTGTTAAGTAATTATTTTGAAAATAATTATTAACTTTGTTCATTTTATTTTATTGGTTACGTAAATTGTTTACGTTTCACAATAAAATTACGTTTAGGCATACCCGAAACCCCCATAATTAATCTACGCTTCAACAAATACATATGTTTATATTTAATGCTCAAAATTTTATAAAACTTTGCCCATGGTTATATATATGTGGCATCCCACATATAAAACAACCAAGACTTACATAAATTGCAAGTATACACTTTAATAACAAAAACTACACTTACATTATAACTTATACTTTCACATTGCAAGTAATACTTTCATTTTTTTTACCAAGATAATATCTAGCCAACACAACCCTTAAATTCATGGGATGATCTTAACCTAAGGATACATAAGGACATAACATTAATCATAAAGAACATGTACAAGATAAACCTAGCTCATGACTAGTCGTTTAAAGCGTTTAAACCATATTAGTCACCCTTTATAATCCTATTTGCCGGTCCCCCCCCCCCCCCCCCCCTCTGACATATAGACTTCTTTTTGGGTTCTTTGAATTTAGATCTTTGACCAAGTCCTACTTATATATCTCTCATTGCATTCAAGTATTAAATACACCATTCTCAAAAACACTTAAGAAAACATCTTTTTCTCTCCTTTTCTCTAAATAAGCGCGGAAACACCAAACACCCTACAATAATTCTCCAATCTACAACTTCTTTTACCACTTATACAAGTAAAGACTAAGAACATATCCTAAGGTGATTACAGAAGGTTTGGATGCTGGGTGGTTGATTAAGAAGGGTATCAAGAAAAAGGGAAATTAGGGTTTCTAGTTGGATTTTAGGGTTTTTCTAAGTTGTAAGATTTGGTTTTATATCTATTCAAAGGTTTAGATAATTGTTATTTCTACTTACGATCTATAAGGTTATCAAAACCCTTTATGAATTTACATTTATGATTTTATGAGTATATTTGTTATATGTAGCAAAAATCACCATTAGGATACTTTTAATCATGGAAAGAGCTTATTTACTTGTGAGTATGGTTTTGTACACTTTTACATATGTTATGATGTTGATAATATCATGTTATAATGAGATTATAAGTCTTGTACACTCTTGGTTTATGTATAAAAAGTTTATGTACAAACTTGTTAATTTAGGGTTTACTTAATAACTTGTAATTAAAAGCTACATAATAAGTTGTGATTTAAAGTTGTTATTAAGGACTTGATATTATGGACTCTTGGACAAAATATGGGCATTATTATATGTAACACATATGATAAATAAGGCTATAAAGGGTTGTGGTAATTTACTAGGTTGAAAAGTACATAAAACAAGTTATATAAATAAGTATACATATTGATTTCAAAGGGGCTGTTTTGGTTCGTGTATGGTGACATCCATATTATGTTTTATAAAGATATTACACCTCATGATGATTCCAAATATGTAAAGAACTCGAAAAACCGCCTTATAACGAAAAAGATACGGCAAATCTACGTTTTACGTTAATTAGACGCGTTATAAAAGAAATTTTATAAAAACAAGTTATAAAATACTTCAAATATATAAAGTTTATTATTTTTCACTGATAGCACTTAATTTTAGGATTCTAAAACAATTCGGACCATAATTTTTCAATTAATAACGAAAAAGTTATGAATTACGCGAGATTATATACTTAAAAAAATACTTTTATAAAACTATTTTTATAAAAGTTATTGTTCATCTCAGATTTATACATTTTGAAAACATCATTAATATGATATAACTTTTAATAACAAAGACGTACTCGAAAGAATAGCTAAAAATGGAGCTATAACGAATAAAACACAACATTTATGGTTTTTACGATAACTAAAACTATAAAAATAATTTTATAAACTGGTGTGAACAGTAAAAAGTACTATTCACCAAAGGACATGAAATACAAAAATGTCATATTTTGATACGTCGTCTTAATACGAAAGCGTGGACATAAGAAACGTAAGAAACGAGCTTAAAACGAAGAAATTGCATCGTTTTTACCATCGAACTATTTATAAACGTTTTAACTTTATTAACATGATTTAACTAAAATGATTAGATGATGATTGAGCTATATAGAATTGTATATGGTAGTAGTTACTCAAAGTGATTAGTACTTACCCGACCTATATTGGATTAGGTTGCATTCGATCATTACCGTGACACATTTTCTGTGATATATTTGATTATCGTTCACTCAAGGTGAGTTCATAGCCCCACGTTTTACATGATTTTGTTTTACAAGTTTTTGGGGTGAGAAACATTCATTGTTTTACAATTGGACACAAGTGGATACTTTTACTTTATGATTACGTGTTGCCTAAGTAGCGATAACCCTAGTTGAGCCCATTATCATGAACTGTCAATTACTGGATTGTGAGCGCGAATGTTATGAATAGATCTATTGGGATTGACATCCCCGTTCGGGTGATTAGCTATCACTGGACAAACGAACGTATACCATGTCGAACATAGGATGTTGCGGGTTAGAACATCAACATGGGCAATGTAGGCAATTTATATTGTATTCATTCATGTCGAGCTTCAGTGTCATGAGCTTAGGGCAACGTAATTACATTTATATGATGTCTGCATCTGTTGCATTATCATACACTTGGGAAATCTTGTGGTCCTACAATATACGATTTATCAAACCTATGAATTCACCAACATTATTGTTGACGTTTTAAAGCAATGTTTTTCAGGAGGTCAATAAGCACGAGGTGCAAGGGATACATTGGTGGTTTTGATTTGGATATCATGCATTAAAGATTTTGTCGCATTACATTTTGTATATCTGTTATGGGCTAGAAATCTTTGTATTTTGAACAAGTGAACAAGTGAAGCTTCGGGCTTATGTAACAAATACTTTGTTAAATCCAATGTATCGGTTTTAAATGACTTTTTGGTCGTTCTATATATATCTTGTGTTATTGATCATTGAAGTAACACGCCCCGGACCCTTATTCTGCTGCGACCCAATTTGGGGGTGTTACATCCCTAAAGAAGTCGGGTTTTTAATATGCTTTGCGCTGACCTGCTTCACTGCTTCTTTGTGCATTCGATGGAGCTACCGAGAACTTTTGATAGGATGATGTCAAGATTAAAAGTATTAATTTAAAAGTACTAAAATAAAATTCTCGTTTTAGATATAGAAGATGTGAATAGTATGCTAACCTATGAAAACCGCACATCTCTCATATGGGCTGTTAATGGAGCGCGTGTGGTTTACCGACACATTAATAAAAGAACATAAGTAAGAGGTGATGTGGGACTAGCGGTTCTCGAGCGGACTCGAGCCGGAGACCACGCGAGTTTTTGCATGGTTAAATTTACCATCTTATTCATGATCCTCGGCATCCCAGTCATGAATAGTAGAAGAGCATATCCGAGATTAACATGCCATTGATCAAAATTAATGAATCTAAAAAGAAATAGGAATTTCATAGAGAATGAAATTTACAAAGACATTGTCTATCTAAAATAAATTTGTGATGTGATTACGACAACCCTCTTCATAAACGAATCTAAAATATGGATCATAACCTTAATTTAAAATTGGGTAATTAATTAAGGTATATCCATGCTAACTAAAACTGTTTATTCTTATAGATGTCTACTAAAAATGGTGTCAATCCTCCTGTTCCTAATCCCACACATAACTTAAACTTCTAATTACTCTCAGTTCTTGGGAGGGAAAGACTCACCGGTCCTAACTATATGGACTGGATGTGAAACCTTAGGTTCACCCTAAGGTACGAGAACAAAGAGTATGTTCTCGATGAGAAAATTCCCACAATCGATGATGATTCAACCCAAGAAGAGATTGAAGCTCACCAAAAGCACTATGATGATGCAAACAAAGTGTCATGCATCATGGCATCTTCCATGAGCCCAGAACTGCAAAGACTTTTGAGAACACTTGGATTTATGAAATGAATCAACAGCTCAAAGAAATGTTTCAGGCAAAGGCAAGCAAGGAATTCCTTGATGTTGTTAAATCCCTCATGGCTTGCAAACCGAAACCTGGAGCCTCTATTTGTGCTTTCATCTTAGAGATGAAAGGGTACTTTGATAGATTGGAATCTCTTAACATGATGTTCGATGTTGAGCTTTCTATCAACATAATTCTATCCGGTCTGCCAGCTGATTACAATCAGTTTATGTTCTCGTATCAAATGAACAGGAAAGAGACCTCAATAATGAAACCTCATAGCTTGTTGCAAACCGCTGAGCATGGGATCAAGAAAATTAATGTGCCCTCTACTTCAGCAGCTCCTGTGTTGACTGTTGGTCACAATGCAAAGAAAAGAAAGACTTCTCATTCCAACTGGAAAGGAAAGACATCAAAAGGAAAGTTCGATCGTGGGTCTAAGAGAAAGGCTTAATCTGATATTGCACCTACAAGCGATCCAAAGGAAGCAGTGTGCTTCTACTGCAACACAAAGGGGCATTGGAAGCGTAGCTGCCCAAAATATCTGAAGGACCTCAAAGACGAAAAGGTTGAAAAGGGTAGTCACTCAGGTATGTTTATGATCGAACTCCGCAATACTACAACTTTGGATTCGTGTATAACACCCTCATTTTTGACATATAGCAGCAGAAGCTAATCTGGGGTATTATTTCATAGTACAACAGTCATAATCATAGAAAACGACTCAAAAGAGACGTTTTTGGAAAATTTAGTTATCATTCATTATTTCATCAGAGTTTTTACAAACAGAGGTCCCAAAATCTACATGAAAACATAAAGTTTGAATGATAACAGTTTAGCCATCTTCAAGTCTGTGCCACTCTGTGCCATAAGATGCTCAGTTACCTGAGATAAACATGCTAAAAAGGTCAACACAATGGTTGAGTGAAATTCATAGGTTTATGTTAAACAGTTTGAATACAAGTCATCATAACAGTGGGTTACGTTGTTATACACCCATAAGTGTAATAATTACAATGAGTACAATTATTATAGAAAACAGTGTTATTGCCCTAAGCTCATGATATCAATACGTTAACATGGAAATCACCGTAGTGACATTGGTTGAGGAACAAATGTCCTCGTGGAAAGGTAACTTGCCAAAGTTACCCATTATAATCAAATATAGTGCCATTGGTACCAGAAAGTATAGGTACACCAACGGGAGTCGTCACACCCCGATAGATCTATCTACAATATTCGCGTTCGCTCACAAGTGACTAATGGTTCATGATTAAGAAATATTGGCAGTGGAAGGTACTTAGGCAATAATATATCTGGCATACAATTGGAAAAACACTTGCATTCATGGTTTAAGCATGTATCCCCCTCGCGGGTTTATAAAGTATTCAAAAGATTTAAAATGCGAGACTATGAACTCACCTTAACAGGGAAATCTGATTGATGGCAAAAGTATATCAGTTGAAAGTAACGGCCTTGTCACGCCGCAACCTGGGGTTATATGTCAAGTCTTAGTTTAATTGTTTATATTTCAAAACTTCATAAAGTTTAACATTTAATTTATTAATTTATGGAAATATTGTATCACTGTTCGGGCCATCATAATTCAGAGGTCATGTAGTAAACGTTTGAGGAGCCAGGACACTTTAAATCGTAAATCCAGTAAACTCGTCAAAACGTATACCCAAATGAAACCCCTCACATGAAGCTCCCTAATAACGTGATACGTTATAGTTTTAAGTTTTCGTCAAAAGCTAGTTGATGATAAATTACGTTAATTATATAACGTAATTGTTTTATAATGCGTCGATCGATGATTAATAACGATAAATGTGTCAGGTTTTAATAAAATCAAGTTTTATAATATTAATATATATTTATAATTAATATAAAAATATCATATTTTATATTTTTAAGTTTGCAAAAATGGCAATATATACCCTTGATTTATAAACTTTTACAAGTTTAGTCCTTTATATAAAAAGTATATAATTTAAACCTTTAACTTTAGAACTTGGCAAAACAACCCCTGTAGTTATAACTTTAGGAAAATTACATTTTCATCCCTCTAGTTATAAATTTTAGAAAGTTACGATATATACCCCTATGCATGAAAATATTTGCAAATCAATTCCAAAATCCATAATATTGATATTTTTCAATATAGAAAGTAATTTTCAGGTTATAACTTATTATAATAAGCCAAAATAAGTTAGAATGAATAAGTTTTACGAGCTTGAACTTATGAAAAGAGCTTATGAGCTTGAAAAATACCAAAATGGGTTTGTTTGGTTTAGGAAAACCAAACCATATGGTTTTGTGGTTCAAGGGCTTAAACAAAAGTTTACACATGATCTTATAGAGCTTATGGAAGACTTAAAACAGAATGTGAGCTTATTGAACAAGAAATTGAGCTTACTTGAGCTTAAATGGGTCAAAATGAGGGTTTTGGGTTCGTACGCCTAGGACATGACTTCAATGGCTTCCTTCTCTTGTTTTCTTGGCTTCTAAGGGTTGGGTACTTCTTCCTTGGCTTCCTTACTTCTGCTAGAACTTGGTTTGAACTTAGATTTAAGGTGGAAAAGAGTTGTGAGGATGAAATGAAAGTGTATGTGTGTGTTCGGCTTATATAGGGCTTAAATGACTTAGGGGCTAAGTTTTCTTAGAGTAGGCACCAAGATTACTTGGTATGGTGGCCAAGGGTTGCTATGGTGACTAATGGAAATCTAGGGTGAGGTGTAGGGAGGTGGTGATGGTTTGAAAATCAAAGATGGTGACAAGTAGCTTACTTAGTGTGCAACTTGTAGTAGTAGCTTACAAGGAGGTGATGGAGGTGCTTGTAAGGTGTTGGAGTGATGGTGATGTGGTGGTGAGGTCATGGTGATGAAGGTGGTGGTGAGTCATGGAGGAGCTTGAGGTGTTTATTTAGTTTATACATGGCTGTTTTTGGACAGCCAACATCAGTCTTGGTAATTTGGTTGCCATTTACAAACCGTAATTCCGATCAACCTCAAACTAGTGAGCATGGTTAGATATTTGAGTACTCTGCAACTTTTAGTTTTACATATTCAGGGGTTACTATACAAAAATTTAGAGACAACAGTCATTTACTACGGGTGTGCAGAATTTGCGCACGTTTGCCATTTCGGCTATAACTAATTCATCCGACGTTGAATCGGGGTGATTCAATCGGCAAAATGATCACAAGACATAGTTCTACAACCTAGTGTTTTTACTTAATACCCAAAACCTATTAATTTTGCCCAGATCGTATGTTTTATTAACGGATCAAATTCTGAAAACTATGAACTAGTTTAAGGTGTAATGGGTTTGCTATGGTTTTATTATTTTCCTATTATATTAGTTAACATTATTGCACAATTAAGCTCATTGCATAATGTAGGATTTTGATATAATGGGCTGTTTTAGTTAAGTAGTATCACCCACCCACCCCCCACCACCCCCCAGTAGGATTTGCTAAATTAAGGCAACTCCATTAAGCCAAATATGCTCTGATATGAAAATTAAGCTTTTGGCCAAAATTTTTGATAAATAGATTATAGGGCAATTTTAAAGCTTTTTTTTAAGTGTTAGTGGTTCTTATGGATTAATTAACATTGTCTTAGGGATTATACCACTGGAATAGCTTGTCCAATATGCTTTCTAAATCAGCCAAAAGAAAAAGGATTTTGAAATTCAAAATAAGCTCACTAAGTAGGGCATGTGAAAAAGTATTTGCTATCAGTCGTGCTGGTTTTTCAAGTCTTTCTTAAAGGTCAATTGGCTCTTTGCAGGCTCTATAGCTTGAATAAGCTGTCTACAAGCAAAATAAGTTAAAACAGATAAAATCTATACTACAAACTACTTATGCAAACAAATTCAAAACCTAATTCTAACTTTAACTTAACTAAAAGTAAGATTGAAAAGTAGACTTTTTAAAAATTTAAACAAAAAACTACTTAGATAGATTTGAGCCAAAACACAAATGACAAAAGAAACTTTAACCTACTGGTTTCCACTGCATTTTGACAAACTAAAACAACACCAAATGACACTTAAAAGCTATTTAAAAAGTTTTAATCAAATAAGCTTTATAAACTGTTTTGAACCCACAGTTTTAAACATCCTTATAGAAAAAACTTAAAAATTTGCTTTCAAACTTAAAACTATTAAAAAACAGCTTTTATGACTTAAAAGAAAGATTGCCAAAGCTGGCTAAGGACCCCATACAATTGTTCTAAACGTTTTGACCCACTTTGACCTAAACCAACACACCCTTTTACAGTTTCCTCATTAACCTTTCTTAATCTTTGTTCATATGAAATGATTTAAGCCAAAGTTTTTAGAGACAGATGATTAAAAAAGGAATTATTAAGCAATTCCAAACACAGATAAGTACTTTAAAATAAGCAACTCAAATAAGCAGTACTAAGCTAAAACTAACAGTTTTTAATGAAAACTTAAGCAAATAAAATCTAGACTACAAGAAGGCATAAATAAGCATTAAACATGAATAATAAGCAACAATAAGAAATAATAAGCAATAATAAGCAGATGAACAATAAATAATCTAAAAAATGGAAAATGAGGACTTACAAATCCCTTGCTTAAAACAAGGATAAAAGGGCTTTAGAGAGCGTATATACAAGCTCTGCCTTGTGTAAAACATAGCTAGTAAAACACTAAAAGCCCTTCCCTTTCTGGCTTATTTCAAAATGAGCTTTTTGAGAAAATTTAAGTTAAAATGGACTTTAAGCTTTATAAGTTATGGGAAATCTTAACACAATGCTTAAGTTACACGCTTAAAGTATGTAAGTAAAAGAGCTTTTGTGAGCTTATAAAACAGTTTTAAAAACATATAATGCATTAACTTAAAAATAGGATTTAAAAAAAACTTAAATTTTATTAACTTAAAAACAAGAGTACAAGACTTTTAAAAGTAAATTACAATAAACTTAAAAACTTAATATAAGCTGAAAATTAAAAACTAGATGCCCAATGGCTTACAAAGGTGTCCTATTTATACGAAAAATTCTAAGTCTTGGTCTTCAATGACTTGTGTTTCTTCACTAAGAGAAACAAGAGGTGTGTTAGTTGTGTGAGTGACTTCAAATCATCATCATAGCCGTCCATGTTGAGTGTTCACCAAGTAGTTTGATCTTAGCCCTTCATCCTTTGTCATTGTCCCATCAACGAATGAGGTTTAAGGGGATTGCCAAGGTGGAATTGGTGTTTTATGGTGTGGGGTTTGATTTTGGTTTGTTTGGATGCAGGGGAGATGTCGAGGTAAGGATAGTGACAGATGAATAGTGTTAATGGGGTTGGCGGGAAAAGGGTTTGTGTAATAAGGGGTTAATCCCCTGTTTTTGGTAAGTTATTGCATCGTTAGTCCTTTTAGACTAACAATGTTAGTCCTTGAGTACTAACGATGTAAAGGGTTTAAAGGGTTTATAGGGTTAACAGCTGTTAAGTGGGTTTTGGGCTTAGTAATTGGGTCGGGTAAGAAAGGGTTTTGGATTTGGACTTTAATAAGTCTTAAGGCTTATAAATTTTGTAAATCAATGCTAAATGGGCTGACCCGGCCCATTAAATGGGTACGGGTTGGCCCATTTAAGATTTATTTGGATCCGGCTTCGTCTTTGACTTTGACTTTTGTAGACTTTGACTTTGACTTTTGTACGCTCTTTCTATTCCGTGCTCGGTTTTGGATTCGTTTTTGTCCTTTTTGTTGATATCCGTTTCCTGCATAATATAAATGCAAAACACATCACTTATACAATGTGTATTTTTGGTTATTGTTTTTGGTCTTTAAAGTCCGTTCTTATTTAGGTAATAGGTATGTGTATCTAGGCACATTCACATCAAAATCCCCCATTCTAATCTGTTTGTCGTGCCCTTACGCAATGCTATAAGTAAACATTAAGAAAAACTAAGAATCATCAATCCCTCGACAATTACTCTGAAATAGTAGCTAAGTGTTCATCAAGGGGAATTAAATAATCAATAGTTTTGAAAAGCCCTGTTTTGACCATTTTTTAAATATTCACACTTATTCCCACACATATTTTTACATTTTTCCTTTTTCTCATTTTTTGTACTTTTCTTTTTAAGCAACTAACTAACGTGTGTGACTTTCATTATTTTATAACTTTTAGAGATCATAGAACAAGAAACATTTCTATACTAAAAATGCCCCAAAAGGATAATTTCATCGTTCCTGTCTTTTCACTTATCCACAAACCAAGCTTAAAACGAAATCAACGTTAAATATAAGTTAAGTGCTTAAACTACTCATATTTGTAACTTGTGAATCTTTTCGCTCTCGACAATTATTATATCTTAGCGTGAAATGTGGCTTATTATCGATTTCAAACCATAGTTAAAAATGTTTTGCAAAATTTCTATGCTTCACGTTCCACCCAAAAGTAATGAGTTTGAAGGCGAGATCATCCCATGTAGCAACTTTCGTCTTGGCACATCCCAACCTTGCGGCTAAGTGACCAGGCTTTTGAACCCCACAGAGCCTTGTAATCGGGCTTCAAGGACCTTCGGTTTCAAAAACCTCTTAGGCGTTTCACGCGTTATACCATAAAATCACAATTTTAAAACGAAATAGTCTTAGTTCAAAAGCATATTTAAATTTAAGAAAAAGAGATTTTCCCTATATTTATTAATTCACGTTTACTACAATTAATATAATTACACATCCATTAAACTAATGAAATCCTCGACCTTTTAGAGGATGCAACATTGGTTGTGAAGCCGGCATGATTGCACAGATTCACTTGTATCAGTCTCAGTTTATATTACAATGTGCCTTTTTTAGTAAGGGGGGGGTGGAAATAAACTGCAACATCGGTTGTAAGCCGGCAAGATGCAGTAAACTTTTATCAGCCCACAGTTTATTATTATTATTATTACCTCTTTTTTTTCACATATAATACCACGATATAGATAAAATTTCTTTTAGAAAAATTAAATATAAACTTGAACTAAAATTATTGATATCGACTATACTTCAAAAATTGTTGATTTAAGTTTAAATTTTCGATGAGAGCACGTTTATTATTAGTCCGGTTAGAAGCTTATGGGAAAGAAAGCACAACATTACACTTTGATCTTGTAAAATTTACATAATATACTTGTTTAGCATCCAACTCATACTTAAACTCTATATTTTTCCCGATTCATTCGCAAAGACTACAGTTAATGCCTTGTCTAAAAGGTTAAGGAACAAGCTATGAGCTCATCACGCTCGATAGAATGTCAAAATTTATTCTTATTCTACCAAGAGGAAAAGTCAAATTAGGAACAAAAACACTTATTTTATTTTTGAAAAATTTTAAATTTTTTCATTTTTTGCGTATTTAGTGGTAAAAACGGGATTACGTAAAAAACAACGGCTGCAGGCACAATCAAATCGATAGACCCACCCCATACTAGAACTAACATTGTCCTCAATGTTTTTAGAAGGGTCTTAAGTAAATCCTATGCAGTTTATTAAAGTATGATTAAAGATAAACGTTAAGTCGTTAAGATTTGGATATTGGATCACCATGTGAAGTCTGAGAATGTGAAAGCTCGGGTGATCGAAGGACAAAAACTAGAGCAAGAGTCTTCAAATAAGGCAATCCTAGGACATACATACAAACAACAAAGCACAAGAAAGGACAGAGGCGAGACTCTCTTCACAACAAACTTTTTCATTACTAACTATATTTTCATCATTTAGGATAAGCATGGGTTGCCACCCACAAAGTGCTTGTTTTAGGTCACTAAGCTTGACCCGATCCCCCCATACTTGAACTGGTTAAGGGGGATAGAAATCGAGATTAAAAGGTTCAATATTCGGTGGGACTTGTTGTTGAGGACGGTTACGGGTTTGAGAACGAGTGCGCATGCCTAATATGAAAAAAAACACAATATTTTGGTAACGGAAGTAAATAGTCCACGGGTATGTCTTTTAACTACGCACAAGAGAGCGGATGGAATTAGCACGCTTGGAGAGTATTTAAAAAGGTTATTCCTTTTTGGGCGATGTTCCTTGGATCAAGCCCGCCTTATACCCTCCTTATAGTTTGTAATTCAAAGGTGAGCCGATTATAACGAGTAACAACACGATTTGTTTTGTTGGTTTTTCAATTTTTTTGGCACTTTCAATACTTTAGGAAAAGTATTGTTGGTATTTTTTTTTAACTTTTGTTAATAAGAAATATTCACAAACGGAAAATGATGACTCACAAGGAAGGGCTTCAAAAACTAATCGTGAAATGAAACAACGATAATAAGTAGCCACACCTCCACCGGCAACGGCGCCAAAAATTGGACTCTCGTCGCTGAATATTATATAAATTATATATAATATAATATATATACTAAGGATAAGATCAATAATTGAGAGATAAGTATTACTTAAGGCTTTTTTAAAAGATTTATTACTGTCATACAAAGCAAAAACCTAATATAATAACTTAACCGGGTAGTTTTCCGTCGAGGCGTGAATTGAAAATCGTGTTCGTTCGTGATCGAGTGTTTTGAATGGGTCGATGATTGGTTTGGATTCTATTTCTATAAAAAATAAGCAAAAACAAGTAAAAGAAAACCTAAAACGAAATCAATTTAAGTTAAAAACCTAAAAACGATTACGGGATGTAAATCCCGTTCTTTAAAAACCAAATTTTACAAATTTAACCCTACGAAAGCAAAATTAATTTTGCTAAGTCCTAAATGATAAAAGAAAATTTTCTAAATAAGAATTTTATTTTTTTGACTTTTATTTAATTTATTATGAATTAAAAACTGTTTTTATCTAAATTAAAATATTAAAAATACTAAACTATTTAAAAAAAATTCTAAAAAAATTACAAAAAGTGTCTTGAACTAAGATAATCCTAAGAAAAATAAAATGGTGAACACAGCTTATCAAATAAGCTACAAAATAAGCAGAAAAGGGCTTATAAGCTAACTGGCTAAAAAGGTGTTAAAACAATAATGTTTGCAAAAGAAAACGGAAAAGACCCAAGGGCGCTAGTGGTTGTTTGTGGTGTGTGTAAAGCGTTGGTTGAGGTTGGTGAGGTCTAGGGTTCGAGCCTTGCTCACCCTGGACTTCTCAATTTCCCAAGTTTCATTTTTTTGAAATTTTTCTTTTTGAAAAGGTTTTATAGCTTAAAAATAAGCAACTTTAAAAAAATGACTTTTTATAAAACTTAAAAATAAGCTAGAAAAGAGCTTAAAAGATGACAGATTCTCTACAAAAGCCTTTTTTAACACTAAGCATAACTGTTTGGCTTCAAAAACTAAAAAAAGCTAGTAAACACAAAAGTAAGCTAACACAGGACATAAACATACACCTAAATAAGCACTAAGGCTCAAAATAAGCAACTAATTGAGCTAAATTAAACTAAAATACAGAACACTTGAAGGTTTTTTAACTAGAAATTCTAAACTAACCTCCCCCCCCCCCCACCCCACCCCCACCCACACCCCCCCCCCCCCCCCCCCCCCCCCCCCCCCCCCCCCCCCCCCCCCCCCCCCCCCAAAAAACCCCCCCCAAAAAAAAAAAAAAACTACCAATAAGTCCAAAAGCTCTGACCAAAGATTAAATAAGCTATAAAAGGGCTAAACTAACCTAGATAAGAGGATTTAAGCTTAATAAGGCTACTCCAATAAGCCAATAAGCTCAAATAAGTAAATTAGCTTTTGGCCAAAAAAATTGACTAAACAGCCTATAGGGCACTTTCAAGCTTATTTTTAAGCTAGTTAGTGGAGCCTTATGGCTTAATGGGCCATACCACTGAAAAGCTTATCCAAAAATCTTTCTAAATCAGCAAAGAAAAAGGATTTTGAAATTCAAATAAAGCGACTTTAAAGGCTGTGAAAAAGCTGTTTGCACTTGGTGTGCTGAGTTTTTTTCAAGTCTTTCTAAAAAGACATAAGGGCTTTTGGCAGGCTCAAAAAATAAGCTAGAATAAGCTACTAAACAGGCAAAATAAGTTAAAAAAAGATAAATTATTATTAATATAAAACTAATTTTGCAAACAAATTCAAAACCATAATTCTTACTTTAACTTAAATTAAAAGTAAGATGGAAAAGTAGACTTTTTGAAAAATTTAAACACAACTATAGAATAAATTGAGCCAAAAACACAAAATGACAAAAAGAAACTTTGACCTACTAGTTTTACTGCATTTTGACAACCTAAACAACACCAAAATGACACTTAAAAGCTATTTAAAAAGTCTTAATCAAATAAGCTTTATAAAACTGTTTTGAACCCACAGTTTCAAACACCTTATTAGAAAATTTAAAAACTAACTTTTCAAACTTAAAACTCGTAAAAACAGCTAATTATGTTTTAAGAAAAGCTTGCACAAAGTTGGCTAGTGACACCAAACAATTGTTTAAATGTTTGACCCACTTTGTCCCTAAACCAAACACCCTTTAAGTTTCCTCATTTAACATAATTTTAAGCTTAGTTCAAACTAATTTAAGCCAAAAATTTTAGAGACAGATGATAAAAAAGCAATATTAAGCAAATTCCAAACACAGATAAGCACTTTAAAATAAGCAAACAAATAAGCAGTACTAAGCTAAAACTAACAGTTTTTAATGAAAACTTAAGCAAATAAAATCTAGACTACAAGAAGGCATAAATAAGCATTAAACATAAATAATAAGCAAACAAATACGCAGTACAGAAAGCAATAATAAGCTGAGGAACGTAAATAGAGACCTAAAAAATGGTAAAATATAGGACATACAAATCCCTTGCTCAAAACTGGATTTTAAAAGGCTGATTAGAGAGCTTATCTACAAGCTCTAGCTTGTGTAAAAAAGAATAGTAAAACCTATAAGCCATTCCCTTTCTGCTTATCTTCAAATGAGATTTTTAATGTGAACTTTAAGTAAAATGGAATAAGTTTATTAAGTTATGGGAAAAACTTACAATGCTTAAGTTAAAAGCTTATGTAAGTAGTAAAAGAGCTTTTGTGAGCTCTATTAAAACCATTTTAAAAATATAGAATGCTATTAATTAAAAACTGGATTTAAAAAAAATGATATTTTATTAACTTAAAGCAAGAGTACAAGACTTTTAAAGTAAATTACAATAAACTTTAAAAACTTAATATAAGCTGAAGATTAAAAACGAGAAGCCCGTAGGGCTGCAATGGTGCTATTTTTTACTAAATATTTAAGTCTAGGTTTCAATGTCTTGTGCTACTTCAGTGAGAGAAAACAGAGGTGTGTTAGGTGTTGTGAGGACTTCTAATCATCATTCATAATCCGTTCCATCTTGAGTGTTCACCAAGTAGTTTGATCTTAGCCCTTCATCCTTTGTCATTGTCCCATCAACGAATGAGGTTTAAGGGGATTGCCAAGGTGGAATTGGTGTTTTGTGGTGTGGGGTTTGATTTTGGTTTGTTTGGATGCAGGGGAGATGTCGAGGTAAGGATAGTGACAGATGAATAGTGTTAATGGGGGTTGGCGGGAAAAGGGTTTGTGTGAAGATAATAGGGTTAATCCCCTGTTTTGGTAAAGTTACTTGCAGCGTTAGTCCTTGTAGACTAACAATGTTGTCCTTGAGTTACTAACGTGAATGGGTTTATAGGGTTAACAGCTGTTAAGTGGGTTTTGGGCTTAGTAATTGGGTCGGGTAAGAAAGGGTTTTGGATTTGGACTTTAATAAGTCTTAAGGCCTATAAATTTTGTAAATCAATGCTAAATGGGTTGACCTGGCCCATTAAATGGGTACGGGTTGGCCCATTTAAGATTTATTCGGATCTGGCTTTGTCTTTGACTCTGAATTTTGTAGACTTTGACTTTGACTTTTGTACGCTCTTTCCATTCCGTGCTCGGTTTTGTCAAATTTGGATTCGTTTTTGTCCTTTTTGTTGATATCCGTTTCCTGCACAATATAAATGCAAAACACACAAATACAATGTATTTTTTGTATGTTTTTGGTCTTTTAAGTCCGTTTTATTAGGTTATATTAAAATGTATGGTATTCTACGCACATACCCAAGGATGCTAGTGGTGAAAGAGAAGCTATAAATAGCCGAGTTCTGTCTATTTATGACACCAAGTTTGGAATTTGGTTGGACACTACACCCGTCTTAATACGGTGGGATGTCAAGTGGATCATCTTCAGAAGAAGGACAGACATGGTTGGGAAAGTTCACACTTAATAAAGCTGGTTGGTTGACGAAGGGTATATATGAAATCGACAGGGATTAATTATGTAGGAACCTTCTTTACTAGTAGCTAAAAATAATGTCAATTAGAATAAATGCTCTGCCATAGCTGCGTTTCATGATTATCAAATATGCCAGATGGATGTCAAGACCGCTTTAAACTAACAGAGGATGTATTTATGGCACAACTAAAGGTTTTGAAAATGCAAAGTATCCTAAAAGAGTGTGCAAGCTTCAAAAGGCTATTTATGGACTTAAACAGGCTTCTCGTAGCTGGAATCTATGCTTCCATAAGAAAGTCACACATTTTATATTTTCTAGAAGCAAAGATGAGTCCTGTATATATGTTAAAGTCAGTGGGAGTGTTTTAGTCTTCCTAGTATTATATGTGGATGATATACTACTCATAGGAAATGATATCCCAACGTTACAAAGTGTAAAAGACTGGTTGGGAAGATGTTTCGCAATGAAAGATTTGGGAGATGCAACATATATTCTTGGTATAAAGATTTA
>BQNB010034991.1:0-15771 GCA_026074375.1 Tanacetum coccineum
CAATGTATTTTTGGTACGTTTTTAGTCATTTAAGTCCGTTTATAGCAGAAAATGGTATGTGTAATTAAGCACATACCAGGACGCCTCTTCAGTTAAATAAATAAATTATAAATCACCGAACCATAAGTTTATCATTTCTTACTTACATAAATTTGGACGCTTCTTTATGTAAATAAGAAATTATAAATGAGTGGGCTTAATGGTATCCGATATGACACGAGTATGAACCTGAAATCGATAATCATCAGAATCCGTTAAAAGGGTCTAGAGACACAATCGTGTCTTACTACTCAGCAAAATCTTAAGGCCTCACTTGGAGCTACCTTATCTCATTCTTAAGTTATTACTTTTGCCATTGCAAGTCCTTGCAATCACGAACTGTCTATGGAGCTAACAGACTGAGTGCAATATCCCGTCACCATTTGTTATAGTATTGACGTTATGGTCGCTGCTGTTGGGTCCTGGAGCGGTCCCGACTGATACAACTTTATCCAATAGGTTATGCAACTCCCCTTAAACGAGATAAACACCTATCGACAAAACAGATAGTTGGACTATTCATTTCGGGCCACTAGTAGGAAGACTTAGGTCGCGATACATCCTAGTACTGCCAAGTAAGTTGGGTACTTACATACATAAGCCACGTTGATGTGAATCGTCGAACATTACAGATAGTAGAAACGAGACTCCGTCTTCGGACATTTAGAAACTTATACAAACATACTCACGCGACTACTCCTTCTTCTTAAGGTTTTCACTATAATGAGACTTTCCCTATAACGCGGTTATACCAGTCATAAGATCTGTAATGATATATTTTGAGATACCCATTTTGGATGGATTAAATATCCTGGACAAACCTAACAAAATCTTTTTTTTGGTAGATTGAGAAGTGTAGAAACACCGAGTTTTGCTGAATAAAGTTATCAGTGTCTTGTTTAGAACGAGTTATTAAACCTTAAGTCTTTCCTTGGTCACACAATCGGATAACACAAATTAAATCTCGGGACGAGATTTCTTTAAGGGGTAGGTACTGTAACATCCGAGAATTTTCGAAATTTTGAATGACGATTTTACCCTTTGACTTTTAGGGTCTGACTTGACTTTTTGACTTTTGACGTTTTATTGTCTAATAAAAACAATTACCGCGTGGCCGGTAAAATTTTCGGAACATATTTCTAATAATAAATCATAATTATTATTAGATTTCTCCAGTGGAAGTTATTTTTAACTTATTTGGCTCGAAAACGAAAAAGATATATGTTATTTATAAGCTGACCTATCGACAACGAACTACTAAATCGCATTTTCACAACTCGGACCCTAAAGCAATTTGATGAAGAACGACATTCCTGACAACTTTTTAGTTTTGACCGAGACCCGGAAACAGTCAGAAGGTGACTGAAATGCCCTCGCAAGATTTTAGAAACACAAAAATAATTAAATTACATTTAATTATCACGTTTATTAAATAAAAATATTTGATAAATTATTTAACATTTTATTCAGTAACGTTTGTTGAAGACGCAAATATACGAGTAAAAGACCATTTACGGACAAAGTTTATCGGAAATATACAAAATAAATAATAAACGTTTCATAAAATTTATTTAAAACGTTTACAAAAATCAGTCGTGTAAATACTCATTTTTATTGGAAAAATGATTTGGAAAACAATGGCGCGAGTTTCGTAAATTGAATCGACCGTTAACTAGTTCAAACGAGTCCCGAACCGATAGTTATCAAAACTATGTTAAGAACTTACAAAATGAACCCTTATCTATTATGAACTTGCCATTTCATTTTATAATTTATATATATAAATAAAAGCTATAAATTTTTATTCATTTCCATCTCTAACAATACACACACACACTCATTATCTCTCTCTCCCTCCCCATGATTTCCGGCCTCCGAAAACCACCCAGCCGCCGCCGGAAAAGTTTTCCGGCAGGTTTTTCGGCTGAAACATAAAGTGTTTCTCATCTCTGGATCTACCCGATCCTCACCACCACGTGCCACCACTCACCACCACGCGCCTCCACCACCCACCGCAGCCGCCACCATTATTATCATCATCATCATCATCAGCCCGCCACCACCACCTCACTGCCGCCACCACCAGACCACCTCAAGGGTGCGTGGGTTTGGCTCAGCCGCCACGAAGGGAATGTTTGTTTCAGTAGTGAAAACCACCACGACAGTGGTGGCTGTTTTGGCAAATAAACAACAACAAAAGGGTGCGTGTGGGTTTTGCACTGAGAAAGGGTGCGTCGAGTTTAGGTTTTGTACCATAAGCACCAAGGATGCGTTTGGCAGCCGTACAGGGTGCGTTTGATTTTCATATCAGCACCATCAAGGTGCGTTTGGTTCTTGGTTCATCACCATGAGGTGCGTTTGGTTTTCATACACGCACAAGGGTGCGTTTGGTTTAAGGGACAACAGCTAGGGGTGTTTGTTTTGGTCCCTGGGGGTTCCCCCCACCCAAAAGGAATGGTTCCAACGCAACAAGGGTTCGTGTGTATGTCTCAGCCACGCACAAGGTGCGTTCACGAGGTGTGTGTAGACACCATCAAAGGCGTCGCGTTTGGTTATACTTTGTTCGCCAAAACCACAAGGATGCGTGGGTTTCGGTACAGTCACCCACATAACGGAGCATACTTTGGTTATAATATCGCACGATGGAGTGCTTTGCTGTCGCCACTCAGTACGGGTCGGGTTGCGTGTGATGTTCTTGCGACTGCGGAAACACCAGGATCCGTGGTGCGTTAGGGTTAGGCTAATTGTAACAGGCCAAACATGGGGCACGTTGTTCCAGCTATACGAAATAAAACATTCGGTGTGTGTTTGGTTTACTTACATTATGACTTCTATCACCTATGATCTCGTTTAGTCAAATAATGAAAAACCGCATGTATGCAACATATATTTTATTAAGTAGAAAACTTGAGTTTTGTAAAAAGAAATGAAGCGTTTATAAACGAATGAAATCATGCCAAAATTTATATAAATCTATATACGTTTAGAGAAAACACGATAAAAGGCGGACGAGCATCAGTATTAACATTATTAATGGTCGTAATGATGCCCATGAACCGGTAAATAAACGGAATAGTATACTTCAACAAATAGCAGCAATCATTTAACAAAAAGGTGGACGAAACACTAATATATAAAAAATTGTTTTATAAATTCCCGATTTGACGTGTAAAGTTCATAAACTACTATGGTAAAAGCTTTACATACTCGGTTACATGATTTGTAGACCTTAAAAACGTATGGAGTTATTCTTATGAACAAGAATGTATTTGTTAATACATTGTGATCTTCCAAAACGTGTCGAACTGTTTTTGTTTCAGTATCATCTCTGCGTTTCTCATATAATATTATTATAAAGTTTAATTAACTACTAACTCGGGATTATAGTCTTTTGGATTGAGTTGTCTTTGTTATATGAACCACCTATGAAACATATGATACCTGGTTCATTTTCAATATCCAATATATACGGAAACTCATTGCAATACTCGCGAATTATCTTGACCTCATAGTCAATTTGACTAACCACCAAACCGTTACACTGAGAACTAAATCATTAACCAGCCGCTTCGCGTTATGCAATACATTCTCCAAGCGAACCCAAATACATTATCCTAAGCTACTGGATCTTACCGTACAGTTAAAGCTACATCTTCTCGGTCCAAGCCTTTCGTTCTTCCGTCAGTGTAGTGCCATATTAGATGCCTATCTGTCAATCGTCTTCAACATCAAGGTGAGTTTATAGCCCCACGTTTACCTGTTTTACATTATATTTTTGGGGTTGAGGAACATGCTTAAGTCGCAATCTGTTTTGCAAACTACATAACAATTGGTCGATTTCATCACGTGTTTTACAAGAAATGCATACAAACTCATTTTTACATGTGTTGATTACCGTGTTCTTGGTTACATACTCAATTAATATCTCGCAGAGGGAGATGACATCACTTGGGTTCTATACAATGTTCGAACGTAAAACCCATACTATACTTTTATGATTTACGGATTAAGCTTAGTTCATAGGAATATGTAAATTCACCTTGGGAGGTGAGCGCAGAAAGTTAAAATAGATTCTATTCGGATTGACAATCCCCGTTCGGGTGATTATCTATCACTCGCAAACGAAACGTCCATATCATTGTCCGAACACCGAAAAAAAAAAAAAAATTGCTGGACCTGATAAGGCCAACGACACATACACAAGATTTTCATTTACCTGCCCTGTGTGTGTCGTTTATTGGACACCCTGTGATGGGTACAAAAGGGTTTTTCATTAATGCACGGGTGTTCTTGGAGGGGACACCTACGATGGGTTCAATTTTACTGTGCCTTGAATAAAGTGGCATAACATACAAGTCTACTTCAAGTTTCATGTATTAGGTAACTGGTAATGATGGTTTTTAATACACACTTGAACATTTATCGTTGCCACGGAATAAATGGCATTTACTACTTGAAACATTTTGGTGACATTAAATTGTCAGCATGCTTTATACATCTTTATGATAAGATTGGTACTTTCGTGACATAAATTGGTCATTCATCATTCTTTAATAAATCTTTTGGGATAGAGATTGGTATCTTTGGTGACATAAAATGTGTTGTGCATTCTTTATAAATCTTTGGGATTTTTACATGGTTCTGTGATGACACAGTGGACATATACATTCATTTGAAACTTACATTCATATTTAAACTAATCTATGAACTCACCAACTTTAATGTTGACACTTTTAAGCATGTTTTTCCTCAGAGCGAATTAATGCTTGGAAATTTTGATGTGCATTGGAGTCCCTTTACATTCAATTTTTTCAGGGTGATGCCAATTATTGGGACAACTATTATTATTTGATTTTAAAAAATCGAAAACGAGATTTTAGAACTACACATTAAGATTCTATCTTTTGTATCTTAGCGCTGTGTATATGAAGTAGCACCCCAAGTGGTCTTCCGCAGCGATTGTGAAGATTTTGAGGGGGGTTTTACAACTCTTCTCAATCACCACAGGTGCTAAATCTGCAGAATCCTAGTTGATATCTTTGTCAGGCTCTGTCGCTCTGGTGATGACTACGGCCACCACTGTAACGGCCTTTGTTTCTAATGCTGCTACTACGACCGCTACTCCTGTTGACGTTGTCAAGGATAAGGATGTGCCGACTCCGTCCATTTTTGCTGGTTCTAGTTCATCTGACAAGACGGATCGCACTCTTAGCCTTTTTACAGGGAAGTCGGGCAGTGATTTTGTTGCTGGAAGTATTCGTGCAGGAGGGGATGCGGACGTTGACTTGCAAGAGATTTACATTCCTGAGTGGTCCGTGACTAAAGGTTTTGAGCTGAACGACGGACGGTCATGTGCTAATATGATTGATCATTTTACTCCTCCTGCTTTCTTCAAAACTGTTCCGCGACTGGAAACATGAACTATGTTATTTTCTGAGTTTAATGTGTCTGCCGTACGTAATTTGAGTTTGAGTTCTGAGGTGAGAATGCGTGCTGAGTATAATATTTTGGAGAAAAGGAAAGTGGAATCCCTTGCAGAATAGAAAAAAAAATTTGCAGCAAGATGAAGGACAAGGAGATTATGATTAAGGTCTTCAGTGTTGCAGGCGAAGAATAGTCTATGGAGTTGCACAACGGCCGAACCGGGTTTCTAGTCTCGAGGCTATTGAGGGTTCGCTCCGAGGCGAGGTTGCTTCCTCTAAGGAGCACAACGGCCTTCTTGAGCAAGAGCGTAGTGCTCTGAAATTAAAAGTGACAGGCCTCGAATCTATCATTGCTGAGAAGGACCATGAACTTTCTGACTTGGGAACCTCCTCTGCTTCTCTGAGGTCTTAGAACCAAAGTCTTGTGAATCAGGTATATTTTTATATCCTTAACTGTCCTCTTCATATTTTTGTGTTTTCCTTTTCTTATATATACATACTTTTTAGGTGCATGAGTTGGAAACTTCATCCGCGGGTCTCCGTAAGAAGCTGGAGACGTATAAGGGAAGCATGAAACAACTAGAGGAATTTCAGGATAACCTTATGAAACCTCTTGAAGCTAGATTGACTGAGATTGATGCTGACTTTACTAGGTGTTGTATGCATTTTCAGGAGAATTTTCATCCGCGCCTCCTTAACGCCATCGCGAGGCGGAGATGGTTGTTGACTCATGGCATGAAGCTTCTAATGGCTAAATGTCTCAACTCTACTGAGTATATGGAGGCTCTTGGAAATGCTTTCGGCCGTGCTATCGAGAAAGGGATGCAGGAGGGCTTGGCCGCTGGAATTGAACATGGACAAGCTGGAAGATGTCTAAGTGACCTTGAAGCTTATAATCCCTCCGCGGAGGCTGACTTTAATTCTGCTGTCCGTGATCTTCGTGGTTTAGACTTTCCGCTTCTCCGGGAATTATCTGCTAAGAAGGATGCCAGTACTTGGGATGTTATGGATCTTCTTCGTTTGGACGATGCCGTGGCTGAGGTCTTAGGAATGACTGACCTTCAGCCTGACGTGGGTCAGTTGATGGTTCCCGTGCATCATAAGCAAGATAAGGTTGTGATTGGAAGTCAAGCGTTGTCTGTTGCTCTGGAAACTTGTCACAGTAGAGTGCGAAAGATGGAGAGGAACCTTACTGAGCGTCTTCCTTTTCTGAAAGATGTATTTGTTTCCATAGATCACCCCGTATCCGCTGAAGCTTTGGCCATTCTCCCGGAGACCCTCTAACTGAGCCCTCTTTACCTGCCTTATCACACCACGGCTTTGTCCACCGTGTATATTCGGTCCCCAATACAGATCCTATCCTCTTGGTGGAAGGATAATAAGAACCCTGACATTAGCGAGTGTGGTCACCGGATGCTGTTATTCCCGGGGCCCTAAGGTGAGTGAAAAGTTGAGGCTCAACTGAAGGTGATGTTATGGCTGGTGAACCTTTGTTTTCCTCTTGAGAATGAAGCTAGAGACCTGTTCTGTTGAGTTTGTTTCTTGTCATCCACGGTCGCATGTGACCCTCTTTGCGGATTTTTCTTTTTTGTAATCAAAAATATTCAAACACTGTTATCCTTTGCTAATTTTTAGTTATACAATGATGCTTTTACCATAAATAAGTATCCGGATATAACTATGATAAAGTTTGCTTTTCTCTTTAACATGCCTATGTTATAATAGGCTTGTTTTGAATGCCGGGCTTGCAATGCCTCTTATGCATTTTTGATTTATGTTTGAGGTTACAATCATTTCCTTATGTTAATGTGGAATAAACCATTATTGGAGGCATGCTCCGTGCGTGCGCGGCTTAATCACATATAACAGATAACTTTGCAAAGTAATAAATTAGAATTTTTCAAAGCATAACTTGTGAAGGTAGCTAATCTTCACTTTTTTATTGAAATTAAGAGACATATAACACAATATTTAAAAGTTATTACAAGGAATAAAGTAAAAAATGCTCTTCCCATCATGGGGTCCGTATAGGTAAGCTGCTTACATTTTGTTAAAGTGTTGTTTTTTTTTTTTGCTATATGGGGTTTTTTTTTTAATATAATGGGTTGTACGTTTGTGACCATATCGATTATTTTAAATTATAATGGTGAAAACATGATATTAGGGTATATGAAGAAGATCTGTGGAGCTTATGGATTATTTTAGTTTTCTTTCTCTAAAAGAGTTTAGGGTATCACTTAAGAAAATTAATATAAGATAGAATCAAATGAGAAAAATAACTAAAAAGAGAAGGATGGGCTTTAGTAAGGACTCGTAAATTCGGAGTCTTAATATTGATTATTAACGCATTCAGGGGCAGAGCTAGTAAGGGGACTAGTGGGTGCTAAGTCACCTCTAATGAGGCTATTTATTTATTAATTATCTATATTACAAGCCGTTTTTCTATTAGTTTTTTATATTGAGCCCCCTTTATCATTATGACTTTCTGCATTAAGCACGATCAGCCCCCCTAACTGAAAATCCTGGCTCCGACATTGCAGGTTGTGATTATGGGTCTCGAACATCATATAATTTATGTTCTTCAAAATGATAAACTCTTTTCTCAGTCATGATTTAGTTTCAAACGGTAAGTATATACTAGGGATGAGCATGGGTCGGGAACCGGTAGAACCGGAACCGGAACCGATGGATCCGAGAATCGAATTTTTCAGAAAAGTAGGAACCGAGAACCGACCCAAGAATCGAAAAATCTCAAACTCAAGAACAGGAACCGGCGATTCTGGTTCCGGTTCGGTTCTTCTTGGTTCCGGTCCGGTTCTTGGTTCCGATCCGGTTCTTTGGTTCTTTTGCTCATTCCTATTGTTTTGATAATCTCTACTACTTTATAAAGCATTTAGCCCATTCTAATTTTAGAAGTCTTAAAATTTTTAAGTAAAAAACATTTCTTCTTTAGGAAATCTAATACAAGCCATTAGTCAACTTCACCTTAAATGCATACGTTTTTACAAGCCAATATATAACATAACCTTAAATGTATACGTTATTTCATAATAATCAACCCACTTAAAAGTGTAACCGCTAAAAATGTAACAACCCGTTTAATTTATCGGCCTCTAATAATTATTAAAAAGTGTAACCGCTGAAAATCATTACTATCGATTATGCTTATTAAAAATGTGTAACCGCATCCACCATATAAATCCAGACAAACCATTTGATATCTCCCACACACAAATGTTATTTTACAGCAAAAGATAATCTTTCAATATACTCACATTTTCACTCCTCAACACTTACGGGTACTTTCTGCAGAGATTCTTTATATTTTCGTTAGAAAAACGCTTAACCAAATAACATTTGTTCGCCACAAAAAATAGTCACATGGTACCCGCCGCCGCATTGCGCGGGTACCCTGCTAGCTATTTTGCTTAGTGCATCCGCTTTTTTGTTTTTGCTTCTTGGAACTTGCTTTATTGAAAACGCCCGGAAAGTACTAGCCAGTGTTTTTACCTTCTCTAAGTATTTGATCATGTCTGTTTCTTTTGCGATGTAAGTCCCATTTACTTGGTTTGCTACCAGTTTTGAGTCTACATTTACTTGGAGATTTTGGACGCCCATTTTTTCCGCTATCCGCAATCCTGCTATCAAAGCTTCATATTCTGCTTCATTGTTAGTTGCTTCAAACTGAAATCGTAAAGCGTACGTGAACTCTGCCCCTTCCGGATCCGTGAGTATCACTCCTGCTCTACATCCGTCAACACAAGATGACCCGTCCGTGAACAAGGTCCACTGTGCCGGGAGCGGTTCTTCTTCCTTTGTGGAATCGTCCTGGCCTTCTTCTTCTAGTCTTTCCATGATAAAATCGGCTAGCACTTGTCCTTTAACAGATACTCTTGGCCTATAATGTATGCCAAATTCCCCTAGTTGTATGCTCCACTTTTGCATCCTACCAGCAACTTTTGGGTTTGATAGTATGTTTTTGATGGGTTGATCCATTACTACTATGATTGGATGAGCTTGGAAGTATCTTTTTAGCCTTTTGCTTGCATGTACTAGTGCTAGCACCAGTTTTTCCATGGAGGTGTAGTTTACTTCCGGGCCCCTTAGCGCCCGGCTGACAAAGTAGATTGGCATTTGCCTGGCTTCTCTTTCCGTCATTAGTACAACACTAACCGCTTCCTTGGATGCTGCTAGGTAGATGATGAGTTCCTCTTGTTCTTCTGGAGCGGTGAGCATGGGTAACTTTGCTATGTGTTCCTTCATCTGTCTAAATGCAGCTTCCGCTTCCTCTGTCCATAGAAAATCACTCTTCTTCGTGCATTTTTTCAAAGTTTTGAAAAATGGTAACGATTTTTCCGCTGATTTTGCTAAAAACCTGTTTAAGCTTGCTAACTTTCCATTTAGTTTCTGCACGTCTTTCAGGCATTTTGGTGATTGAAGGCTTAGTACGGCGTCTACCTTGTCTGGGCATATCTTAATGCCTTTAGTATTGACCTGGTATCCTAAGAACATTCCTTCTTCAACTCCGAAGGTGCACTTCTTTGGGTTTAGTTTCATGTTGATTTTTCTAAGAGTTTTAAATGTTTCTTCTATGTCGCGAACAATTTCATCCTCCGTGCGACTTTTGATAACTAGATCGTCCACATATACCTCGAGGTTTCTACCAATTTGTCCGTGGAATGCCTTGTCCACTAATCGTTGGTAGGTTGCACCGGCGTTTCTTAGACCGAAAGGCATTTTTGTGTAGCAAAAAATGCCCTGGTTTGTGATGAACGCGGTTTTTTCTTCGTCCTCCTCTGCCATCTGTATTTGGTGATACCCCTTGTATGCGTCCAGAAAGCATTTGAAGGGGAATCCGCATAGGGATTCAACCTTCCAGTCTATCTCTGGCAGGGGGTACCCGTCCTTGGGACATGCTTTATTGAGGTCTTTAAAGTCGACACACATTCTCCAGCTGTCGTCATGTTTCTTTACCATTACTGGGTTGGAAAGCCAATCGTGGTAATGAACTTCCCTCATGATCCCGGCTGCCACCAGCTTACTGACTTCGTCATTGATTGCTATGTTTCTTTCTGCCGCTTGACCTCTTTTCTTCTGCCTAATCGGTTGGCAACCTTCTCGCACGTTTAGCCTATGTTCCGCTATGTGCCTTGGGACGCCCGTCATGTCCGCCGGGGTCCAAGCAAATATGTCCAAATTCTGCTAGAGTAGGTTACACAGCCTACTTTGGGCTTTCTTTGTGAGGTTAGAACCAATCATTACTGTCTGCTCTGGGTATTCTGGATTGATTGCCACCTTGACCCTTTCTTCTCTTACTTTGTTGACTGGGGGGGTTGGTCTTCTGGCCTAGAGATCATCGCACATTCAATTGGAATGATTTTACTGCTCCTTAGCGTAAGTATTCCTCCCGTGACCGGGAATTTTATCATTCCATGCGTTGTTGATGGGACCGCATGTATTTTCCGTAACCCTGGTCTTCCAATGATTCCGTTATATGGAGATGTTGATCTTACTGTCATGAAATCCATCTATGTTGACGTTGAGTGTTCGTCATTCTCGATTCTTAGCAAAAGTGTTATTTGTCCCAATGGATATTTTATTACGCCGCTGAACCCTACTAGCAAGGTTGTCTAGGATCATTTGATTTCTTATTTCCGGGCGGAGTCGATTGAAGCAGTGCTCGTAGAGTATCTCAAAGGATGACCCTCCATCGACGCACATGCGGTGCACTTGGTGGCCTTTGATCTCCGCTTCTATTATCAGGGGACCTTCCGCTCCTTCATCGTCTCCTAAAGACGGGAATGAAATTTCGAGATTGGGTGAGAAGCTTTGGGATATCTTTTGCCTCACTATCTTTGCCATGACTGGATCATTAGAATCGCTTGAGGTTTCTCTTTTTCGGAAGTTTCGCCTTTCTTTTTCTGTTGGTCTTTCGCGCTATTTTGCTTTAGCTCCTTGATTATATGCGACAGCTTCCCGGCTTTGAGCATATCCTCAATTTGTCTTCTTAGATGGTTGCATTCATCTGTGTTATGCCCTATTTCTCCATGGAATTCGCAAAATTTGTTTGCGTTCCGTTTTTCAACCGGGGTTGTCATTGGAGGTGGGGTTTTGAACTTTCCTTTTTCCAAGGCCAGAATCTCCCTTGGGGTTTTTGTGAGAAGGGTAAACCTATCCGGCCTCTTCTCTTGCTTATGTTGGCTGCGGAAGCCTCCCCCTTTTTTGAAATTCTGCCTGTGACCCCCTTCCTGGTGTTTCCAGGCCGGAGGGGCTTTTTTCCTTTCCTGATTTGAGGCCGCCTCTTGCCCTTGAAGGAAAGATGTGGCTACCTGCATCATTTCGTCTACTGTTTTTGGAATTTTCTCATGAAATCTTTTGATAAGTTCAGGATTAGTGATTCCGTGCACGAATCCGGAGATTCTCATACATTCCGGTGCTCCTTTAACATTCCCACTTTCTGACTTATACCTTTGTATGAAGTCTTCTGTGGACTCTCCGTCTCTTTGCTTGATGTTATGGAGCACTATGGGGTCTCTGATGCACTTTTTCTGTTGGAGGTAATTTTTCAGGAATGCTTCTCTCAGGTCATTGTAACTGTCTATGGATTCTGGAGGAAGATCGTCAAACCACACCCGAGCGTTCCCGGTGAGTGTGGAGTTGAACATATGACACCATGTTGGCATGGCCCACCTTTCCGTTTTTGCTGCTGCCTGGAAGATTTTTAAGTGATCTTCAGGATCTTCACTTCCGTTGTATGTTTTTACATGACTGGGCATTCGTGTTTTTGGGAAGTCGAAGTGACGGATCCGAGACGTGAACGGATCAGTCTCGGCACATACCCAAGGTTGGGAGAGATCGTCATCTTCGACACTGGACTTCTGCCTTCGTGATTTAGACTTCCAGTGTCCTCCTTCACTATCTTCGCTTTCAGAGTGATTTTCCGTATACCTTGAGCTTTCCTGACGGCTATCGGAGTGCGCGGACGCACTCCGTCCTCTGCTTCCAAGTCTCTTGAATACGGTACTTTCTCTTCTTGCCTTGCTCTTGTGGTCATGCCGCGGTGATCTTGACCTTTCACGCCTTAACCTTGTGAAGACGCTAGGACTGTGGCGCGGGCTGCGAGAACGTCTTTGTCTTCTTGGCGACATTGTCCTAGATTCAGAATATGCTGATTCCTGCGCCTTAGTGCTCTTCTTCCGAGCCTCGCCAAAGTCAAGCCGCGCTTTCACTTCCTCCAACTTTTCTTTCTTTCTCCGCTCATACTCATACTTATCTGCCATGATTGGTAGCAGTTTCTCATAGTGCTTTTCGCAGAATTCTTCGAGATCTACAGCGGATGTAGTTCTCGCAGAGCCCTGGGGGGTTTGTTTGTCTTTCCCTACCGTATTCCGCACATCGGACTTGGGATGGCTAGGGGTAGGTTGTTCGTGGTTGCTCATGGTGAGTATTTTTGAGGAACGCAGTTATGGTTCGGGTCCCACGAATGGCGCCAACTTGTTAGTACAGAAAGCGTGTAGGGGTGAATATGAGTCTGGGTCACTTGATGGGCTAGGCCGGCAAGCGAGTTTTGATATAGTTCTTGTACTAATCCAAGTGAAAAAGGGGCGATCTGCACAAACGAGAGTAAACCGTTAGCCTTATTGTGGGGCGGACCCCACAATTAAGCTCCGGCGTGAGAGTAAGTATACATGTTTGTCAGAGAAATGTCAGAGCATATGTGTAATAGTGATTAGACAGAATGTACATCTTTTGGGGTGAGAAATGACCCTATTTATAGGCAAGCCCAATACTAGGGTTTCCTAGTATTTCGTTTGTGACTGTTAGTGGCGGGAGTGGGTCCCTTGTCGGGCAAGGGTCCACGTGTAATCATGTCTGCGGACGTGAGTATCCTTTCGCGGTCAGCGTTTGTCCGCG
Organism: Tanacetum coccineum; assembly: GCA_026074375.1. NCBI lineage: Eukaryota > Viridiplantae > Streptophyta > Magnoliopsida > Asterales > Asteraceae > Tanacetum > Tanacetum coccineum. The sequence goes on from BQNB010034991.1 coordinate 13,377, forward strand.
AAAATGCAACGGGTGCGGCTTTAGAGATACTCGCGTGCGTCTTTGGTATATCCGGAGCGTGACCCCTGTCGGGCTTAGTAGTCCGGCTATTTGTTGTATTGGGCCTGGGCCCATATGCGTATATTATAAACTAAAGCCAATGAGCTTGGTGTCCATATTATACGTCATCAGAAAGTAACATCCTCGTACATTAAATCAAGCTTCCTTATACACTTGGATAGACTATAACTGTATATTTATGTCATTGGATCTATTTTTTTCTTTTCTTTCTTGCCGGTGTTTCCTTATATAAATCATAATTATTGTGGATCCATTTGGCGTCCGTTTGTGTTGACTGCATGTTCTCTTCGAGTTTAGCTAGGAAAGGCTTGATCCAAAGTCTCAAACAAATAAAATAATAAGGAACTAGTGTTGTCAAAAATGATTATTACGTGTTCATTTCACAACAGTTTAATTGATCATTCATGATGCTTGGACTCTGACTTGCCAACACCGCCATAGTTCAAAATCACCCCATTTGCTGGTTGGATTTTGACCAGCACTAGCATTGGCTTTTTGTCTACTTTCTCTCCTTCAAAACTACGGAAGTTTATGTTAATTTTGGTCTTGATGATAAGGTTCTTGGTCTTGGACTTGTCCCACATCGGTCGGTGAACAAAGTGAATCTCAGCTTAATAGTGAAAACGTACTCATACTAAATTGATGGTGTTGTTACTCTTGCAATTAAGAGTATCACAATCGTGATTTATATTATGTGATACCATTAGTATAAATGGTGATGCGATACTGTTAATCGCGACATTAGATACATTTTTTTGATGGTGTTGTTACTGTCGCAATTAAGAGTATCACAATCGCGATTTATATTATGTGATACCATTAGTATAAATGGCGATGCGATACTGTTAATCGCGACATTAGATACACTTTTTTTAAAATTAGATACACTTTTTTTTTATTTTCCTTTCTGCTTTGGAAAATCTTAGAGTTTGCGGCCAATGTTTAAGAGATACATCGTAATTATTTTGTGATACCATTAGTATAAATGGCGCTGCGATACTGTTAATCGAGACAATATATCTAACTAGCTTTAGTCCATCGTGTGCGTATGGTCTATTGACCTAAGTCGTAGTAACAGAGTTATAGTGTTTAATTAAAGGGTTAAACCTTTTACCGTTTCATTTCAACTTAGAGTTAAATCTTATAGTTTGCGGCCAATGTTTAAGAGATACATCGTAATAATTTGTATATCTAACTAGCTTTAGTCCATCGTTTGCGCACGGTCTATTGACCTAAGTCGTAGTTTGTATATCTAACTAGCTTTAGTCCATTGTGTGTGCATGGTCTATTGACCTAAGTCGTAGTAACAGTGTTATAGTGTTTAATTAAAGCTTTTTACCGTTTCATTTCAACTTACAAATAGTTCATTAAAGACAAGTTAACAAGAAGTTTCGGATATCTTTGCTTAAATTTTAAAATTCATAGTAAATCAAGGAGTCATTACTGTCACGATTAACAGTATTGTAATAGTAAAGTTAATCGTCACAATAGATACACTTTTTTTCTTTTCCTTTCTGTTTTGAAAAATCTTATAGTTTGTGGCTGATGGTTGAGATATACATCGTAATTATTTAGTATATATAACTAGCTTTAGTCTATCGTGTGCGCATAATGTATTAACCTAAGTCGTAGTAACATAAATATAGTGTTTAATTAAAAGGTTAAACCTTTTTACCGTTTTATTTCAACTTATAAATAGTTTGTTAAAGACAAGTTAAAATAAAGTATCGTATATTTTTACTTAAACTTTAATACTCTCTCCGTTCTATAATTATAGTCCACCGACAAAAAACACGCAGTTTAAGAAAAACATCATTATTGCAGCTTTTTTTTTCTTACTTTTTTGTATAATGACACTTTTACCTTTAACCAATTAATTTATAACTTCTTTAAAGTTTGTAATAATAACATCAAGTGAAGGTGATATGGTAAACTTAATCTAAATTTTCTATCTATTTTTGGAAGTGAACAATTAATTTATGACAACTCAAAAAGAAAACGTGGACTATAATTATGAGACGGAGGGAGTAATAAATCTTATTAGTCGTTTGAATAAATACAATTTTATGTCCACATAATACGATGACTCATTCTTTCATTTAGTCTAATTTCTCACGGTCTCCTTCACAACTACGAAAGTACAATAAATTTTGGCTCTTGATGATAAGGTTCTTGGTTTTGGACTCTTCCCACATCGGTAGGTGTGTAAAGTAAATCTCAGCTTATTAGTCAAAACATATTCATATTAGGGATTTTCTAACATGTGCCCCAGGGGCACATGTTAAGGTGGGGACATCAGGCTGTGTGTCACAGCCTGATTGGTCAGCAGTTATTT
>BQNB010034991.1:18042-47467 GCA_026074375.1 Tanacetum coccineum
GAGTGGTCTTTTAGGCGGAAAGTGAGGAGTGGGTGTGAAATGCAGCAACTGAATTCTCTTAAGGCGAAGATTGAAGGCGTTATTCTTAATAATTCGAGTGATAGATGGACTTGGTCTCTTGAGGGGTCAGGCGAGTTCTCGGTTTCATCTCTTCGGAAAGAAATAGATTCGGTGTATCTTCCTCAAAGCGGAAAGAAAACCAGATGGATTAAACAAGTTCCTATCAAGGTTAATATCCTTGCCTGGAAAGTGTCTAATGACTATCTGCCTACTAGAGTCAACCTTTCAAAACGAGGTATGGAAATTGAATCGATCCTCTGCCCGATGTGTAATCTTTCGGCTGAATCTGCTTGTCATTTGTTTTTTCAATGTGAGACAAGTCGACAGATTTTTAATAAGATCTGTAGGTGGTGGGAGCTGGAGATTCAAGCTATAAATTCTTACGAGGAATGGGTGGTCTGGATGGTGAATATTCGTTTGAGGAGTAATAGCAAATCGGCGTTCGAAGGTATTTGGTATATTGCATGGTGGACCATTTGGAATGTACGCAATAACATCCTATTTGGTCAGGATAACCGTACTCAAAACATGATTTTTGATGATATCACTTCTAGGTCGTTTTTTTGGATTAAATCTCGATGTAATGTTAAATTCTCATGGGTGGATTGGCTAAAAGCCCCACACTTAATTCCTTTGTAAGTCGTTGTTTTTCCCTCTAGCTTCTTGCTAGAGGTGTCTTAATAAAAATTTGCCGTTCAAAAAAAAACTTATTATGTACGATGCATAGAGTTAAGTTAAAGATAAACTTTTTAAAACTCATTCAAAACTTGTTGAAGACTCAAGTTTATCTAAACTACATATAATGAAGGAAGACACATTTCTCCATTAAATGCTCTCAATATTGAAAATTTAATAATATAAATATTTATGCAACGTGCACAATTAATTGATACACCAACACATACATTTATGGTCAATATTTATAATTAATGTTATTTTTCAAACACCATTTAGTAGAAATTATATATATAATCATTTGAGAAGGGTTGACTTACTATTCATTTAAGCACTGTAGCTACAGTGCTACAGAGTGGTGGGGCCAAAAAAAAAGCCAAAAAATTTAGCCCAAAAGTTTTAAAAAAAAAAAAAAATAGGGAGAAAAAAACTGTTACAAAAGTACAGAGCACTTCAGAATAAAAAATACTCGCGGGTAACATTTCGAATTGACTTATACAGTGTCATTTACACCATGGACCAAAAAAAATAATTCGCAAAAAAAAAATAAAATAATAAAAAAATAAAATTTTAAGCCAGCAACACCGCCACGTAAACAATTAAAAAAAAAACTACTAACACGATTACTGAAAAAGTAACCCGCACTAATAAATATGTAGACCGACAAAATAACAATCCCGCACAAATTTAAGGAAAAAAAAGAATTAATGACACGCAACAACGCAGCGAAAAATTAAGCACCGCAGTAAATGTGACAGGAAAAAAATAAATCTAACACTTTTTAAAAAAATTTTAAATAACATAAAAAAACGCGCGAAAAAAATAAATAAATAAATAAATAAATAAATTTAACGCCCTGCAACAACGCGCGAAAAATTAACGCCCGCAGCAACGCGCGGATATCTTTGCTTGTTACAATCAACAAAACTCAGAGCATCCAAAATGGTGGTTTGTGAAAATGTTTATAAAAGTATGAAGAGGTCCGAAAATGTATAAACCATAGTGGACATATTTTTAAATTATATGTGTCATGAATAGGTCTAGGTTTCTAAAGAGATCCAAAATTTAAGTCTATTGAAATGTTAAGTGTATTTTGGGATATGAGCAAGATTTATAAATAAGTTTATCCATGGTGCAGATAGGTTTATAATATGAAAAAGTTTATAAATTAATGAAGTTTTAATTATATAAACCTTCACAGTGGATGCTTTTATTGTACAAACCATCCAAGCACAAAGTATAAACTAATTAATGTTATTTTTAAAACATCTTTAAAATAAAAAGTACAAGTTATTATACAAATTGTACATACGAATAAAGCACACAAAGTTTCATACAATTTATAGGGTAAAAGCCATAGAATACCAACCTACTTTCTGAAACTTACCACAATGAACCATTTACTTTTTTATTACCGATAAAATCAAACAATTCTTTTCTTGTGACTTACGAACCATCTTCTTATTCACTCTTAGGCCCATTTCAATAGCCCAGCCCTCATCACGCACCTCCGTTATGTTATGCTTCTTTACATGCTCTCATAATCTTTTTGGGAAAAACAAGAAAGAATGATGCCCGCAAGTTACGGCAGGTTTTTTTTCGTATGTCAAAAATGTATGCTTTTTTTCAAGGGTCTTTTATGGTGACTTTATATGTTTACGGTTGTAAATAGCAAGAAATATAAAGTAATTATTAAGTTTCATGGATTTGTCCATAAATAGTCTCTACACTACCTACAATTGTACATATTTAGCTTTGATTAGACTCTACGTTAGTTTTAGTGTGTTAGTATGGGATTGTTTTAGAGGGATGAAGTCTTCCTTTATTTTTTATTGTTTGTGACCATTTGTGTGAAGATGTAAGCTGCAAAATGATTTTTTGGATGCAGTGTGAAGAAAACTGATAACGAATATAAGTTTTAGCCCAATGGACAAAAGCTCATTCGTATATTCTTGAGTGTGTAAGATCCATTATTCTTGTGCCTATGATCTAGATAAGCCCCCTTTGGTCTCCATGTTTGTGTTGGACTTGTCACAACACTCCCTTTTTCACCCTTAGTTTGTGGAAGTACTGCTTGTGTCCCAACAGTACTTTCTTTCTTAACCCATTTAGATTTTATAATAGGCTTTGGGTGTTACAATTAAATGACATGTATAAACAGCAACAAACTGGATCAGGAGGTTGGATAAAATGAAACAAATAATCAGCCATGTTTATTAGAGAGAAAAGAGATGAAATGGGAAGAGGTGTGTGTGCTTGAGAGAAAACACACACTTTTACCTTATAAAAGTGAGCTTCACCCCTCCATAGAAGTATGGAGGGGGTATTTATAGACCCGGGCTTTACTAGCTAAACTAACCCGACAGGACTATAAATGATAAATGTAATTCCAGATAAGTCACCATATTTTAGGGCTAACAATCTTCCCCCAATATGTGGACTTACGGAATTACTTACAATGTTCCTAACAAGTACAAATAACAACGTAATATAGTCTTCCAAAGCGCTTCCACAGCTGAAGTTGTCTTCTGAGTTCTCCTCGTCTTAAAACTTGTATTCCAGCCTGGATCTTCATTGTCTTTACTTGTTCTTGAACCATTGTAGTATGCATGAGTTGGATTAACTTCCCCCCAATCCATGCAGCATGTCTTGAAAAGCTTTCTTCATAGACTCCTTTTTGGCGAAGTTTCTGAATCGGCTTCCCCCTAAACCAACATCCCTATCTTAAGCAGATTCTGAAACATTAATGTAGCTTGAACAATCTTCTACTTGTCATCAAAGTGCACAGCGGAATTTTGTAGAAGTCAAACCACACCAACGACCACTGCTTCTTGTCATCAGGGCTTGGTGAATATTCGTTCAGGGGTGCATGCGAGAAATCAGCAACTGTTCTTCTCACGTTTGCATAATACTTCATAAACCATACTAAACATTTTAGGGCTAACAAACTTCCCCCTGGAAGTTGACATGGTAACATCAAGGTCAATTAAATCCCAGATGTACACATTTTCCCCCATGATGGTTGCGAACTCTCGGAAGCATCATTGTCGTGTACGTCCATATACTCGAGAAGTTCTAGTCATAAGCACAAATCTTGATAAACAAAAGAATCATTACCCTCTTGACTTCAGAAACCGTAGAGGAGATGAAGCAAGAATCAAGAACACTTGGTATAATCAAGGTCTTGTGAATGAATGTCATCGAAGAACTTTGAAGATTTTGCTTAGACTGTGAAGTATCTTTGTCTTGGAATAGCACAAAAATACCCGTGAGAAGTGCTGATTACATCTCAACCTTTAAACTCTCTGGCTAACTTACCAACCTCGTATTCTGTAAGCTATTGTTGTGATCACTTGGTGAAGTAAACCCGATATATCAAACTTGAAACTGAAGTAAAATCCCCCAAATTTGTTACTTAATCTTGCACTATTGTTGATTGAAGAACGGTGCAGAAGAAAATCTCTAAGTACCTTATACTCCATCAAAAGTATAAGAAGTACAACACCTCTTGAAATTATCCACATCGACATCTGCGTGTGACACTGAGTACTACAACGTAACTCCTTTAAGTGATAGTTGTCCAGGTCTTCATCCAACCACCCCTTGACCGCTGGAAACTAGATAATCCAAGTCTTAATCATAATTGTATACGTTCAAGCAAGTCATCAATCGACAGCCGATAGAAAATAAAGAAAGTCACGATGATGAAATAAGTAGACCGCCTTTGGAAATCCAACTCAATTGCAAATAAAGGGGATACCAAATCCACTTCGTAATCCACATGTCCATCTTAATCAAATCTCTACCATTTGTGTCATTTAATTTGAATCTTTTAGATCGTTTTGGGGATTAAAAGTGAGTGTTGTTTTTGTGTGTATGTTAGTAATGGGTGATTGTGTTTTATAGTCTTTTCTTGATTGTGGTGTGGTTTGTTTTCTTGTTTTTGATTAAATATGCCCCAAATTCGGTCATATGCCCAAAGTCGGTCACATGTCCACCACTAATCAAAACGCAACTATTATGGTTTATGAAGTTAAAGATAAGGTCGTGTTATCTTATCGGGTTTATCGACATTTCTAAGCACGTAAATGTTATCGATTCCAAGAGACATGTCGAGAAGAATCTTTTTGGAAATTTTCTGTTTTTTTGATTTTATATTTTCTTTTTGAAGATTTATATTTTTGTATTTTGCTTTTCTCAAAAATATGTACATTGTGATGTTTGATGATGATATCAAGCAGTCTCATTTGTCAGAACCTCCAGTTCCGCTGGAGTCAAACATCTCATACCAATCCTTCTGACAAGATACTTAAACCAATCCTCAGGAAGGGCTTTCGTAAACATCCATATTATTAGAGAGAAAAGAGAAGAGATATTTTAGATATTTTGAACAACTAACTTTTCCAAGTGGAAAAGTTCCTTATATACCCCGACACTTAAAAGTGACGCGCGGAATATTTAACTAGGACCCAGGCTCGGGTTTTGCTTGGGATTAAACCCGAAACATATACAATATTAGATTAACTATCGAGCCCGATTCCCGATATTATACTATTACAACATTAACTAATTAAAGACCGAAGCTCCATCATAGAGTGACCGAACTTCCTTGTTCGACTCAATAAATTGAGGCTAACACTTTCGTTTGCTGGGGGTGTTTGTGTTGAGTTTATTTTGATTTTCAAAAAGCCCATAACCTTACTTTTGGTGCTTATCATCAGCTTTTACTTTTGAGCTTATTGGCTTAAGCCAATAACCTCACCTCGAGCTGATAAGTTCTAAAAAGCCAACTTATTGACTTTCCTAAAATCAAATAAGCTCATAAGCCGGCTAAATAAGCTATTACAAACACCTTACTTATAAGCTCACAAATAAGCTGAAAATGATTATTATTATTAACTTATATTTATGTCTTATGTATTCAGGTTGCTAAAAAGGATGTAACATGACTAAGGATGCTATTGCTATATTTCTATTTTCTTTCCATTCATTTATTCTTACTTATCTTTTTGTATTACTTGTTGCCCGTTTGTTTAAGCTTATATGTGCGCTTATCAGCTTATTCGATTTTGGTTTATATTTCATAAGCCCCACTTTTTTAGTCTTTTTTAAGACTTGTTGGCTTATATAAGCTTGTTATGATATAACAACCTTATACAAGATAAGCCCATAAGTCTCAAAATAAGCCAAAAAAATTAAGCTTATGAAATATAAACCTAGATCAAATAAGCTTATAAGTCCACACGTAAGCGTAAACAAACACTCCCTTATTATTCGATAAATTTAGCAAGTTTTTAAAAGTGGGTGTTTATATTAGCTTATTAAACTGGATTAGTTGAAAAGCTTGTCACTTTGGGACGTTTAAGCTTATTAATTTGAGTTTATGGCTTATTTTTCGGCATAATCTTGAAGGTTCAAAGTGAGGTGCTTATTGACTTTTTCAATATTTTAAGCTGATACTTCTGTTTTACTTTATGGTTAACCATGGTGGTATAGTTGAAATGCTGGATATGTTACTACATTCTAAAAATATTATTTTAAGATTTGTAAGTTGTGTAAAAGGGTGTTTAGATTAGGTTATTAAATTGGATAAGCGTATTATCTCGTCACTTTAGGATGTCTAAGCTTATTACCCTTCCTTTTAGCTTAATGATGTTGATGTAGTTTATATTTTGGTTATGTTACTACATTATTGGTTAACTGTTTGATGTTTCTTACAAGTTACAAACTGATTATTTAAAAAAAAGTTAAGTTATGGAAGGTGTTTGGATTAAGTTATTATATTGGATAAGCTTAAAAGCTCTTTTGTTTGGGACTTACAAGCTTATTTACTTGACTTTATGGTTTTTTTAACTACATAAATACAAGGATAAGTTTGTTTGTGCGAATAAAGGAGCCTATTGGCTTTTTCAGTATTTATAATATGCTGATAAACCTATAAGCTAATACAAACACACTAAGTAAAAATTAATGGACTGAAAGCAGCTGATATATAAAAAAGTATTTGGATTAGTTATATTGGATAAGTCGATTCTCACTTGTTTGGGGCTCATAAGCTTATTTACTTGAGCTTATGGCTTGTTTACGACGTAAGATCGAAGGTGATTAGCTTGATGTGTTCATACATGTGCGCTGTATTGTCTTTTTTAATTTTTAATAGTATGATAAGCTCAAAGTAAATATTAACTTACCAAATAGAAATGTATGAATAAATCTGAGCAGCTATTGAAATGATGGGATAATCTGATAAGCTTATTTCCTTTAGTGTTTATGAGCTTATTAAGTTGAATTTATAGCTTCTTAATGTCCATAAGCTCTTATCTAAATAAGCTGATAACCCGATAAACTTATCCAAACATCCTTAATAGGAGCCTGCCTGTTTTTACTAGCTGTTTTATAGTTTTTGTCATAAGATTCTGACTATGAGTTATTTGGTTGTCGTGTATTCAGGTTGTTACCGTGATATAAACGCGTTGGATTTGGATGTGGCTGTAATGTGAATCATGTGATGATATGGGTGCTCTAACTGAAGATCTTGCTGGTATAATCCTATATTCGGTTAGTTTATTTGTTGTTCTTATGGCTTATTTTTTGCCATAAGCTATAAGGTGAAATGCTTATTTGTTCATAGAGTTGAGCTAATTGGCTTTTTCAGATCCTATTAAGCTGATATAATTGAGTCGTTGGATATGTTACTTTATTATAAAAAGATTATTTAAAAATTAATAAGTTATGTAAAAGGGTGTTTGGATTAACTTATTAAACTAGATAAGCTGATAGACTCGCCACTTTGGGATATCATACCTTATTAAATTGGGTTTATGGCTTTTTTTTCCCATAAGTGCTAAGGTGAAAAGTTGTGATGTTCATAGTGATGAGACTATTTACTTCTTAAAATCTTAATAAGCTGTTAGTCCTGTATTCTTTTTAGCTTAATGACGTTGATATATGTGAATTGTTTGATGTTTCTAGTTCATTGGGTTAACTGTTTGATGTTTGGATTAGCTTGTTAAACTGGATAAGCTTGATGTGTGAGATTAACATGCTTATTAGCTTGAATTTATGGTATTCTTACTTCCATAATCTGCAAGGATAAGCTTGTTAATCTGCACATACAAGCGGGCTTTTCTAAATTTCAAGACGTTGATAAGCACATAAACTAAATCCAAACACCACCCCAAATAGAAATGACTTGCTTGAAACTAATAGGTTATTTACATTAGTTTGCTTTAAGTACTAAGGTGATAAGGTTATTTACATTAGTTTGATTTAAGCCCATGAGCTCATTTGTTTGGCTATAAGTACTAAGGTGATAAGCTTTATGCGCTTCTACATGTGAGGTATATCTACTTTTTCAATTTTTAATATTCTAATAAGCTCATAAGCTAATTAAACTTTACCAAATATAAGGGGGAGTTTCGATTAGTTTATTCAATGGGATAATCTGATAAGCTCATCCTTTTTTGCGTTTCTGAGCTTATAGACTTGAATTTAAGGCTTCTTAATGTTCATAACCGCTAAGTTTAAAAGATTGGTGACTCGGGAATAAGCTTATTAGGTTTTCTAAATATCAGTAAGCTGATAACCTGATAAGCTTATCCAAACATCTTTAATATGAATGCTTTGATTAAATTCCAGAGTATAAGATGGCGTTTGTAGTAGTTTAATTTTAGGGGATAAGTCGATAAGATCAGCTTTCTACTAGCTTTTTTAATGAAAATGTCAAATAATTAGGGCCCGTCTGTTTTCTACTAGTTGTTTTATAGTTTTTGTCATATGATACTGACTATGAATTATTTGTTTGATATGTATTCAGGTTGTTACCCGAGTTATAAACACGTTGGAGTTGGATGTGGTTGTAATGTGATGATATGAGTGCTCTAACCGAGGATCTTACTGGTATAATCCTACATTCGATTAGTTTAATTGATGTTAATTTAGTAGATATGTTGGATATTTTACTACACTAGATGTTACTATGTTGTTGCAACTGTTTGATGTTCAGTATTATGAACATATCGTATATATCAGGGCGTTTGGCTTTGCTTATTTTTATCAGAAATTATAATACACTGTTTTGTGGCTTTTTACGGCCAAAAACTGAAAAGCGATAAGCCTTGTGAGTCCAAATGAGTCAGTAAGCTTTGTTGGATTTACTACAAGATTACAAACACCCCAAATGGAAGTGATATGAATGAAACTGAGTCAGTAAGCTTTGTTGGATTTTTCAAATTTTAGTAAGCTAATACAAGATTACAAACACCCCAAATGGAAGTGATATGAATGAAACTGAGCTGATATATATGAGAGTGTTAGTTCATAAGCTTATCCTTTTGGAACTTATTGTTTTTTACAAATCTGAATAAGCAACTTCTATATAAAACCCCAAATAGATATGATGCTATTAAAATAGTGTTTTATATAAACGACACCAACACAGCAGCTTTGGTGTTTTAGTACCAAATTTGTGTCTGAAGGTGATGAAAGAGAGAAGTTTCAGCCATGCATTTCTCTCGCTGTAGGACATAGTTTTTTTGCTATATTACGTGTATGGCCGGGATTGCATGTTATATTGTATTTATTGTGCGATTGGTTAGATTATCATATCTATGTCATCTATAAAGCAAATAGGCTCATACTCGTGCCAACTTTGTGTCGGAAGATGACCAAATCAACAAAGGTTCAAGTAACATTACTAATGAAATAACCTCTTTCATTCGTATGCTTGCACCTTTGACATCCTAGGGAATCTCCTGAAATAACCCTTGTACTTTGGTGTTACTCACATATAGGATGCATTGGATTGTTATCTATATCAATATCTATAATATATATAATATCTATATATATATATATATAATATATATATATATATGATATATATATATAATAAATATATAATATATATTATATATATATATATAATATATATATATATATAGATAATTATATAATATATATATAGATATAATAAAACAAAATCTTTTTTGAATCTCCCTCCAACCATATTTAATGAGTCACGAATTATGTTATCAGAATATGTCCCATTAATGAACATCACTAATTCTCCTCATAGTAGCTTCAATTTCTTATTTCAAATTGATAGTTATAGTCCTTTAAATTATTAATCTTTTACTTCTATATTCTTTCACAAAATTAATTTATTCTATTATAGCATTTGGTGGTGTTTGGCTGGTGATATCAAACACATATGATTAACAAAAATTATCACCCTTTAATATTTGAGTCATCAACAACTACAAGTGTTTAAGATCATGTAGTCGGTGTTTTTCTTTTTCTTATATTCCAACTTATATGTTTCATTTGTGATTCTAATTTGTACAACGATATGCATGCTTCAAATAAACTAAAATGACAATCTTAAACTTTGTTATGATATTCCTTTGTTTATATGGCACTAACTTTTTTTAAACCATTATTGTAAAATTTGAGGTGTTTGCATGCTGAATTGATAGTTTTATTTCTTTATGAATTTTTTTATATATTCTGTTATGTCTAAACCCTTAACGGGTTTCACATTCATTACGATCTTCTGTTTCATTTAATTTATTAATAGTGTTTTGTTTGGCTTTTAGTTAATGACAGATTAACAGAATTATATTTTTTACTACATTAAAAAGATTTTGACTTGCCCTACAAGAATATGTTACATGCAAGGCTTTTTCGAGTCAATTGTGCTCAAACCGCTTTAATTAACCCTCGTCGTCACAGTGATTTCTTTGAAGTGTTATTGTATAAACAATATTCCCGCTAATGACGGTCGGTAGATTGTAGTATAGCTCAAAACAGTTGACGTTTCTAGTAGTTGATTTCGATTACATGAATATGTAATTTATTTCTATAGATATTTGAAGAAAAGAATGGTAATTCACTAAATTGGTTTACTCTATTTGTTTTCTTGACCGGGTTTTCCTACGTGATTTAACATTTTGTTGTAAGCTAAAGGATTTATGTTCATTTTAAGGAAGTTTTATAAACACTAGCTACTACTCATTATTTATGCTTTCGAAATTGATTTGTTATGTAAAGTACATCTTAATTGTTTGTAGAGCTAATGGATTTTTATTCATGTTTGTTTATAAATAAAAATTTTATTTAGCTACCCGCGAATTTCGCGGGTTTATAAGCTAGTTTAATATTTATTGAACTTAAGAGTTTTCTAACAGAGCGCCAGGGGCCCTTGTTAAGGTGGGACAATCAGCTATGTGTCCAGACTGACTGCCAACAGTTTATTTGTGGGGCCTGATAATGATTAATAATAATAATTGCTGGCGAATCAGGCTGTGACACACAGCCTGTGTCCCAACCTTAACATGTGCCCTTGGGGCACATGTTAGAAAAACCCTTAACTTAAAATAGATGATTGTTATGTCTTCAGGTCCGTTGCTGATGATGTAATCTCACATGTTATGGATGGGTGCAGTAGCGTGATCAATTTGGTATAGTTGTCTTATTGGGCAAGTAGTAATGATAACAAGGTTGTGACACAGTTAGCTACACGGTTTTGAGCTTATTCTGCTCAGTGTGATCGAAAAGGGCAGTGATGAGAACCTAGGAAAGTCATGCACCACTCTGATTCATTGTGATCGATAAACTTTCTCTAACCCATATTTTGTTCTGAGCCCTTTCATCAACTTTATATTATTTAATGATTGCTATTTAAAAGTATTTTTTTTCAAACTTAAAGTGGTGTGGTATTTGGTTTAAAATGTTTGGCTACTTTGCGTTCTGATCGACTTGTTGACCCGGGTTTGACCTTCATGACCTGGGTTTGGCCCTGAATGACCCGGGGTTGACCCTTTGTGACCGGGTTTGACTCTTTTGTGACCGGGTTTGACCTTCATGACCTGGGTTTGACCGGGGTTGACCATTGTGACCGGGTTTGACCCTTTGTGACCGGGTTTGACCCTTTGTAACCGAGTTTGACCTGAATGACCCGGGTTTGGCCCTTTGTGGCCGGGTTTGACCCTTTGTGGCCGGGTTTGACCCTCGTGACCCGGGTTTGACCCTCGTGACCCTGGTTTGACCTTCGTGACCCGGGTTTGACCTTCATGACCCGGGTGGGGTTTGACCCTCGTGACCCAGGTTTGACCCTTTGTGACCGGGTTTGACCGTCGTGATCCAAACACGGACCAACTAGACCCGATTAACACCTGAGTCAAATTTTGAGCCAGCTTGGGGCTTGTTTAAGTTTGTAAGCTTATGTGCATGAAAATGTGAACACTAATTGTGTCCGTGTTTGAAAAAATTGTTTAAATCACAGCCATGTCATTTCTTTGTTACAAGAACATGGTGTTTTTCTCGATTTGAACATACCGATATGCCATGGTTGGGATTACATATCCATATAGACTTGAAATAGCGAATGGACCTCTCAATAGCATACTCTATTTTGCTATGGAGCTAATAGGCTCATACTTGTGCCAACCTTGAGTAGGAAGATGACCGAATTAACATAGATTTCAAGTCCACTTACAGATGAAATAATTTCTTTCATTTTGTTTGCGCCTTTGACATGTACTTTGATTGAATTTATGTGTTATCTGTTTTTAGTTTGGTTACCTTTTTCGTCTAGCTGTGTTATATATGTCATCATTAAAGTAAATGGGACTCATGTCAATAAGGAATATACAAACGCTATTCTAGTTTAGGTGTAATTATCTTTGAATTTTAATGTTTGTGTTGTTTCCAGGTTTTATGTGATCTAAAGGAGTATACCGTCAAGGCGTTTGAAGGCCGAAGGCTCATTTTTGCCGAAGTTTTGAACAAAATGACAATTGAAGTTATCAAGAAGTGTGAACTAAATCTCCTACCCAAAATACACCTAATTGTGACTTCTCCTACCCAAAATACACCTATGACTTCATTTGAACTTGTTATACAAATTCAGATTTAGTTTGTTTCCAACATGATCAGAATTATAATTGTTATAGTGAAAGATAGAAAGTATATTTCAGACTCAAAATCTCCTTATCACATGCAATAAGGAGTTTTGCAATACTCGTTGCCGTTTTGTATTGCTTATTGACGCACGATGTGGGAACGAATTTTAAAACCCTAATCCAAGGGTTGATAAGCGATGCTTTTGGTTTTCCATTTACAACAAGTGAGAGTTTATTCTGGAGATTGGTTGTTATGAGAGGGAGTAGGCGGACTTATGGGTTGGGCTTTAGTCGGGTTTTTTTTACATCTATATGTATGTTTTATGGTTGGATTAAATTCATTTTCATGTTTTAGTTTGTGTTTTCAATGTTTTCAATTACTCTCTCCGTCTCAAAATTATTGTCCTTATTGATTTTTTTAAATCTTTTGCTTCCGACTTTGACCTTAATTTTTTTTTTGTGTAATACTTTTTGCAAAAATATATGAATTGATTGGTTTTTAAACGTATTTTCATTGTTATAATTTTCATCAAGTATAATAAAAACAAAAATATTTAAGGTCAAAGTTATAAGAAAAAAACTTAAAAAGTCAATAGGGAACAATAATTTTGGGACGAAGGGAGTAGTAATATTTATGGTGAATGTTTATGTTTGTGATACGAGTCACATTTTAAAATGGTAAACTATATTTGAACACAAACAAAAGGCTACTAAAAACATCACTCTAACATGAAATTAGGATCCATAATAATATTAAGTGATGACGTATAATGGGTACGACAGGCTTTTGGGCCTGGGCCGTACCATTACATTAGGGCCCCGTCCCAACTAAATAAATAATAAGCATAACGGGCCAGAACTAGGCCCAGAACCACACTGGCCATGGCCCGGATGCAACAAGACGAACGCGGATCGGTCACAAACCGCTTCCGCAAGCCATCCACGGATCAACTAACGTTCGCAGAAAGTAATCCGCGTCTGTAGTCACGATAACCGCGGACTCTTGCTCGACAAGGGTCCCACTCCGGCTACTACAATTTTAGGCAAAATACTAGGAAACCTTAGTACTAGACTCCCCTATAAAAGGAATCCTCTGACGTACCAAAAGGTACAATTCCTTCACTCTTCCCAATACACTCATACACCTCTGATAACATGATTTCTTACTCACGCCGGAGTCTAATTGTGGGGTCCGTCCCCACGGTAAGGCTAACGGTTTACTTTCATTTGTGCAGGAAATCATCTCAACTACTTGGTTTAGTATAAGATCTAATCCTAAGAGAGCTTGGAGGTCCAGTCCAACAAGCAATCTAAGCCCATTTAACATTCTTGACATATTTTGTACTAACAAGTTGGCGCCATCCGTGGGACCCGTACACAACTGCGTTTTTCAAAATACTCACCATGAGCGAACCAGCAAATGCCATTCCAACCCCGCCCACGTCTGCCGTACGAAACACAATAGGGAAAGGAAATGAGCAAACCCTAGAAAACTCGGATAGGCCTACGTCCGACGCAGCCCTTCGGGAATATTGTGACAAATATTACCATCAGCTATTGCAAATCATAGCCGAAAAAACTCACAAAGAGAAAGCACAACAGGAGAAACTGAAGGAAGTAAAAGCCCGTCTTAACTTCGAAGGGTGCTCCGAGTCCAGAACGCCGAACGTGAGAGGTGATCTCCGAAGAAGGCAAAAATCTAGGTTCTCCCGCAACCCGACCAGAAGCCACGAACCAACCCCTAGTGTCTTCTCTAGAATACGGCGTGAAAGGTCGGAGTCGCCTAGACACAGGGATTCCAAGAGGAAAGCGGTGTTCACAAGGTTGGGAAGAAAGGAAAAAGGCGTGCTAGACAGATTGGGGGCAGTGAAAGCCGTGTGTCCGCGCACTCAAATGACTCTAGACCCCGAAACACTCAAGAAGAAACAAAGAGCCGCTACCAGAGCTCCAATTCAAGGAGAACAGGATCCGTTCCCGGAAAGCGCTATCACGAAGGAACATCCTCGCGGAAAGCAGAATCGTTCTCAGAAAGTGAAGACAGTAGAGGGGGCACTGGAAGTCAAGATCAAAAAAGCAAAAGTCAAGCATTAAGGAATACGACCTATCTCAATCATGGGTGTGTGAGGAAATAGATCCTTTCACAACCCGGATCCGCTACTTCGACTTCCCAAAAAAGACCCGGATGCCAAGTAACGTCAAAACATATGACGGAAGTGACAATCCGGAAGATCACTTGAAATATTTTCAGGCAGCTGCAAAGGTGGAACGTTGGGCAATGCCGACATGGTGCCACATGTTTAATTCCACACTCACCAGATCCGCTAGGATATGGTTCGATGACCTACCTCCGGAATCCGTTGATAGCCATGACGATTTAAAAAGGGCATTCCTAGCAAACTTCCTTCAACAAAATAAATGCATCAAAGATCCGGTAGAAATTAACCACATCAAGCAAAGAGAATGGGAGTCTATAGAAGATTTTGTGCAAAGATTCAAAAGTGAAAGCATGAATGTCAAAGGAGCTCCAGAATGCATGAGAATCTCCAGATTCATGCACGGAATCACTAACCCTGAGTTGATTAAACGTCTACAAGAAAATATCCCAAAGTCAATTGATGAAATGATGAGAACAACCACGGCGTTCCTCGGGGGAGAGGTGGCGGCCTCCAACCAAGCACGAAAGAAAGCACTCCCGACATGAAAGCAACAGGAAGCCGGGCAAAAGCAAAACTTTGACAAAAGGGGAGACTTTCGGAACCAGTAAAGGTCTGAACGAAGACGTGACAAATTCAAGCTCCTCACAAAATCCCTAAGGGAAATTTTGGCTTTAGATAAGGGCAAATTCAAGGCTCCGCCACCAATGTCAACACCAGTAGAAAAAAGAAACAACAAGAAGTTCTGTGAATTTTACTGGGAAGTGGGACACAACACCAATGAATACATGCATTTAAAAGACAAATATAGGAGCTAATAAAGGCTGGAAAGATGTTGCATGTAATCAAGGAGCTCAAGCAGGTCAACAGAAAGGATCAGTCAAAAGCAGCAAAGAAGGGAGAAACATCTAGAAAGGATAAGCCTCTGGCGATCCTAATGGTCCAGCCATGGCAAGGGTGGCCAGGAAAAGGATTACACAAAGCTTCTCCTCTGATCTGGAAATTTTGTTCCCACCCCTAGGAGATGAAGATGGAACGGAAGGCCCTATGATCATTGAGGCAGAAACAGGAGGTCACTTCATACATCACAGGCTCCATCCGAAAGTAAAGAACCAAATGGTTTCGGCCACCACACCCCTCATTGGTTTCAGCGGAGAAATCATATGGCCCATGGGACAAATATCGCTACCAGTAAAAAATAGGGGATGAGGAACATTCAACTTCCACATGGATGAACTTCGTTGTGGTAAGGTCGCCTTCTCCATACGACGAAATCATAGGGAGGCTAAGAGTCATGGAAATTCAGGCGGTCCCTTCAACCGCTCATAGAATGTTAAAATTCCCAGTTCCAGGTAGAGTACTTACCCTATGGAGCAGCAAGATCATCCCACTCGAGTGCACAATGGTCTCAGGACCGGAAGCATAACCTTTCGTCATCACTCAAGTTGCAGAAGAAAGGATCAAAGTAGCAATCTACCCGGAATATCCGAAGCAACCAATTGCAATAAGTTCTACCCTAACAGTGGAAGAACAGGAGGCGTTGTGCGGATTGCTTAGGCGCAACCTAGACATATTTGCTTATGAACCTAAGGATATGAAAGGGGTTCCGCAACACCTAGCGGAACATCGCCTGAATGTCCGAGAAGGATGCTCGCCAGTTAGACAAAAGAAAAGAAGCCAAGCACCGGAGAGAAATAAAGCAATACAAGAAGAGGTTGTAAAACTGGTAGATGCCGGCATAATGAAGGAAGTCCATTACCACAGTTGGTTGTCAAACCCAGTAATGGTGAAAAAGCATGATGACAGCTGAAGAATGTGCGTGGACTTTAAAGACCTAAACAAGGCATGCCCTAAAGACGGATATTTGTTACCGGAAATAGCCTGGAAGGTGGAATTCCTCTATAGATACCCCTTCAAGTGCTTCCTTGATGCATATAAAGGATACCACAAAATGAAAATGGCCAAAAAAGATGAAGAGAACACAACATTCATCGCAAGCCAAGGAATATTCTGCTACTAAAAAATGCCCTTTGGTTTGAAGAACGCCGGAGCGACTTACCAGCGTTTGGTAGACAAAGCATTCCAAAAGCAGATTGGCAGAAATTTGGAGGTATACGTGAATGACCTGGTGATCAAGAGTCGCACGGAACAAGAGATAATGAGGGATATCGAAGAAACATTCAGGACTCTACGAGAGATAAACATGAAGTTGAACCCCAAAAAATGCACCTTCGGGGTAGAAAAAGGCATGTTCTTGGGATATAAGGTAAACACCAAAGGAATAAAAGTAAGCCCGGATAAGGTGGAAGCTGTTCTAAGCCTACCATCCCTAAAATGTCTAAAAGATGTGCAGAAGCTGAATGGAAAATTAGCAAGCCTAAACAGATTTCTATCCAAGTCAGTAGAAAAGTCATTACCATTTTTCAAAACTTTAAAGAAATGCACAAAGAAAAGTGATTTCCAATGGACTGCGGAAGCCGAAGTTGCATTCAAACAAATGAAAAAGCTAATAGCAGAGCTGTCAACACTGACCGCACCTATGGAAAAAGATGAACTAATTGTGTACCTTGCGGATGTACGAGAGGCCGTAAGCACAATGTTAATGACCAAAAGTGAAACGAAGCAAATGCCAATCTACTTCGTTAGCCGCGCCCTGCAAGGTCCGGAGATAAATTACACACCAGTGGAAAAATTGGTACTAGCTTTAGTCCATGCAAGCAAACGGCTAAAAAGATACTTCCAGGCACATCCAATCATTGTTATTATGGACCAGCCAATCAAGCAGGTACTGTCTAAGCCAGAAATTGCAGGAAGGCTGCAGAAATAGAGTATTGAGCTAGGGGAATATGACATATAGTACATGCCAAGAACATCAGTCAAAGGACAAATCCTGGTGGATTTCATATTGGAGCGTCCGAAAAATGACTCCCTAGTCATGCCAATGGAAGTTGAGGAGGAACTCCCAGACCCGTAAACACTGTTCACGGACGGATCATCCTGTGTAAACGGTTTCGGAGCTGGCCTGATACTTATAAATCCGGAAGGGGAAGAATTCACTTACGCTTTAAGATTCAAATTTGATGCAACCGACAGCGAAGCCAAATATGATGCTTTAATAGCCAGTCTCAGAATTGCGGAGCAGATGGGTATAAAAAATCTTCAAGCAAATGTGGATTCACGACTGGTGGCTAATCAAGTCAACGGATCTTACACAGCAAAAGAGTCAGGCATGGTACAATACCTAGAGAAAGTGAAAACACTCGCCAGTAGTTTCAAAAAGTTCTCAATCAAACAGGTGCCCAAAAGCGAAAATAAAAATGCTGGCGCTTTAAGCAAAATTGCATCCACCAGCTTCGCACACCTAACTAAGCAGGTCCTAGTGGAAGAGCACAATGAAAAATCCATAAATGAAGTAGAAGTATTAGCAGTCATGGAGGAAGAAGGAGACACATGTATGACCCCAATATATGAATACCTCACGAAAGAAACGCTTCCGGCAGAAAAAGGAAAGGCAAGGGTCGTATGACGCAAGTCAAGCCGGTACGCTGTAATCAACGGAATCCTATACAAGAAATCCTATCTTGGACCATGGTTACGATGCGTTGGGCCAATACAAGCAAATTTTGTTTTGAGAGAAATCCATGAGGGGTATTGTAGTATGCATGCCAAAACAAGATCCGTGGTAGCCAAAGCCATATAGACAGGATATTACTGGCCAACAATGCATGCGGATGCAAGAAAGATGATTCAGGAGTGTCAAGATTGCCAGATTCACAGCCCCATGCCAAGAAACCCGCAACAAAAATGGCTCCCATCATGTCCCTATGGCCATTCTACATATGGGGAATTGACATAGCCGGACCTTTCTCGGAAGGATCTGGCAAAGTCAAATTCCTCATAGTAGCAATTGACTATTTTACAAAGTGGATCGAAGCTAAACCTGTTGCAACAATAACGGGTAATCAAATCAAAAAGTTTGTATGGGATAACATAGTCTGCAGGTTTGGTCTACCAGGGAAAATAATATCTGATAACGGAAAGCAATTCAGGGACAACCAATTCAAAGATTCGGGTGAAAAGTTGTGCATCTGCCAGCACTTTGCCTCTGTCAAGCACCCACAAGCCAATGGTTTGGTTGAAAGATCAAACAGAAGCTTAGGAGAAGGAATAAAGGCACGGCTGGATGAAAGAAGCAAGGACTGGATTGAAGAGATCCCACATGTCTTGTGGGCACACCGCACCATGATCAAGTCAAGCAATAGAGACACGCCATTCTCGCTCACATACGGGACAAAAGCGGTAATCCCAACGGAAATTGGCATGCCTACCTTAAGAATAAAGGAAATAGACATGGGGCAAAATGATGAAGCTTTGGAAATCAATCTTGATCTTTTGGAAGAAAGAAGGGAGCAAGCAACAATCCGCGA
This sequence comes from Tanacetum coccineum, assembly GCA_026074375.1. Lineage (NCBI taxonomy): Eukaryota > Viridiplantae > Streptophyta > Magnoliopsida > Asterales > Asteraceae > Tanacetum > Tanacetum coccineum. The sequence goes on from BQNB010034991.1 coordinate 37,261, forward strand.
AGCAAGAAGCAAGGCAAAGATGGAAAAATATTACAACTCCAAAGTCCGCAACACAAGCTTCAAGCCAGGAGACCATGTGTACCGGAACAATGATGCTAGCCATGCAAAAGATAGCGGAAAGCTTAGCCCCAAGTGGGAAGGACCGTACGAAGTAACGGAAGCACTAGGCAAAGGAGCATACCAGCTAAGGGACCGCAACGGAAAGCTACTTCCGAGAACTTGAAACGTCCGCAACCTCAAGAAATGTTATGTTCATGAAATGTAAGCACCCCACCCATGCAAACCTTCAGCGGAGGGGGCAATGTTGAATTTATTTTCTATCATGTAATGTCTTTTAATTAATGTGATAAATGAAATGTGAATCCTATCTACCTTAACAAACTTATTTAAAACTCTATTTTTTCTTTTACTTTGCAAAGTTATTTACATGTTATATGATTGGTAAGACGCGCACATAAAGGGGCACGACCCCATGAATAAAGTTATTATTCCTCATAATACAAAGATGAGCAACCTAACAATTAACTCATGTACATAAGAGGTTTGCAAGCCCAGTACCAGGAGAATAACCCACAAATATTCAACTATGACTATCACTGAAAACATACAACTGCGGTATTAAAAGATAGCCACACAAAAATACTAACAAGATACAAAATGTCAAGTGTTATACAACGGTCATACAAAGGTATAATAAAATTGTTCAAGTATAAACAACCGCAACAAAAAGGCCACATACGGCCGCGGTAGAAACAACAACATATGGTATGAAGATATTCCTGCAAATAGGAAACACCACTGTAAGTAGCGGGCTCAATGCTCCGGTGTGGTCTCCAGGGTCTCTTGTTTAAAAATAATCTTGGAGGAAGAAGAGGCTCCGGCCTGAGGTCCCGTATCCACCACTTCAGAGTCTAACATTGGCACAGGCGGAACGAAACTGGTTTGCACAAAAGTAGTAGATAAGGCTGTAGTAGCTGCAACAGTCGCCGGTACACCTGACGTACTGGCCTCACCAACCAAGTTTTCAACAAATAATGGCTCAATTAGAGGAACCATGACATCAGAAATAGATAAGCGTTGGGACGCAACCTCTTCTCTAATTCTCCTAACACGAGCATGAACTGCATCCAAAGAAAAAGACAAGGAAGTCTCTCCAACAATCACTTGGTCCTCCGGACGATGGATAGGAAGCATGAGTTGTTTAGGAGATGGCTGCAATTGGTTAGCTTCTGGAGTCTTGGCCGCGGGACCTTCCAAATGAAGGAGATCCATGATGTCCGCAATGTTTGCATCTTTTTGGGTCGCTAGTTGAGCAAGAAGAGGGAAGTCCACGGTGTAGAGATTGTTCACAGCAGAGATATAATTAGCTTCTATGAAAGGATCATAAAAAGAAATGTTAATAAGATCTCTCCCATCTTTCCCATGATCAATACCTGTCGCCAGCCCATCTTGTATACCTTTGTCAATGGCACAACCAATAGCTCCTCCCAAAGCAGCAAGGTACTCTAGAGATTGAAGGCATTTCATAACTACAAGTCTGAGGCCACGACCAATAATCCACCTCCGCCCAGCTATGATAGTCAAGAAGTGAGGATAAAATTTCTCATCCAGATGAAGAGCTATTCCCGTAAGCTCGAAGTCCAATACTGCCACCTTATCACTCAGAACCTTGACATGTTCATCTTGCACCGCTCCAATTTGTTCTTTGAAGAGCTCATAACCCGAAACCTGATCACAGAGCCCAGAACATGTGGTCTCCAACGCAGAAACCTACAAAATAAAAATGATTATTTCGAAAATAATTCAAAGACGTGACAAAGATTGAAGATATCATAGACATGCATAAATACTTGACCAATAAGCCTGTCCCTCTCAGCTTTAAGAGTGGAAGCCTTAATGCTCAACTCATCACAAGATAAACCCATCTCAGACAAATCTTGGGTAAGCTTGACAGTTTGAGCAGTCAAGGATGCAAGCTTAGTCCCTTTAGCAGCATCCGTGGATTCAAGCGCTGCAACCCTATTTTCAAGAACAGTATTCTCCTCCTCAAGGGTGAAGTTCCGTTCCTTTAAACCAGTAAGCTCATTGACCCGAGCAGTTTCCGCGGCCTCAACAGTGGCAACCTGGCCGCGAAGAGGAATTGCCTCTGCGGCTTCAGCCTCCTTCAAAGATAATTAAAAGAACTAAAGAATCTATGATCCGGTGGTCGAGGAGACTCAAAACACATGATAGCCATTATTCTAGTGAGAGAGTAGAAAGAGAAACAAAAGTGTAAAATAGAATGAAAGTATAAAATGATACAAAGTCTCAACCCCTTCATGGAAGCCTTGGAGGGGTATTTATAGCCCACACGAATGCTAAGTATATAAGAATGTGTATTCTAGTCCCTGCGTGTGGTGCTATTATAAACTTGGTAATTCTGTTAATGTCGTCACAAAAAATAAAATCCTAACAATCTTCCCCCATGGGACGATATACGGAATTACTTATAATATTTTCCTAACAAGTACATATTGATTAAGAACAAGAACTTCCACGAAGCTTCCAATGCTGATGATGTCTTCTGTGGTCTTTGACTTCTAGTCTGCACTCCAACATGGATCATCTTAGTAGTACCTTGTAGGAGAAATATTCTAATAGGCACGAACTAAGTAACTCATACACTTCAGGTTAAGGAGAAGCTTCTGAATTAGCTTCCCCCTAATTCATGTCGCATTTTCTTTGTTTAGAAGCTTTCAAAAACTAGCAATCATCTCTTGAGAAGTTTCAAAGCTTTCTTATAAGCTTAGAATAATTAAGTGCACAACGAAATTAGTAGGATACCACATCAAATATTACTGCTTCTTTAAGAATAAGCTTGATGATTGACCGTTCAGGGAAAATATTAACAGGATCAGCAACGTATCTTCTCACGCTTGAATAATTCTTCTCACAATACTTCCCCTTGGAAATTCAAATAATGCATACTAACTTTCACAAGATATCTCTTACCTCATGTGGTTGAAGAAATGCACCCAAAAGCCATAAGTTAAAGCGCTGATTTTCTCTGCGGTTATGACATTTGTCTTCCCGGCATGGCTTAACAAAAAGATTTTCAAGAAAGATGACCTATTCAAGCTTTCAAGAAAAGAAAGGCAAAGACTCTCAAGTGTATCTCCTCCTTCCCCTTTGCTGGTTTTGATACCTCGGAATCAGCAAAACCTTGTACGCACATATACTTGAATACTTGTGTGAAGAATAAATTAGCTCAAATTATATCCCATAAGAAACAACAGCTGATCAAATCTCTACTCATAAACTCTCTCTGACTATCTTTTTACCAACCGTTTTGTAGGCAATTTGAAGTGATCACTGATGGAGTAAACCCGATGAACCAAAGTAATAACCTGTTAATCTAAAATACTTAGTTCAAGTTAACCAATTTATACACCAATTTGTATAAACATTTGGTTAAGAAACTAGAACCACACTAAACAAGATCAACAACCCACCGTATGTTTACCACTGATGGAGTAAACCCGATATACCAAATTTGAAACTGAAGTAGAATTCTCCGTTCTTGTGACTTAAGCTTGCAATAATGTTGGAAGAATAGTGAAGAGAAACTCAATACTTACCAAGCAAAGTATGAGACATTCATCACCATTTGCGATTATCCATAACGTCTTCTGCGTGTGACACTGAAAACTACAATGTATATCCTTTAAGTGATAGTTATCCATGTCTTCAACCAACCACCCCGACTGCTGGTAACTAGATAACCCAAGTCTTCATCCAAAATCTTATGCCCGAGCAAGTTATCATTGAAAGTCATGCATCCAACAAACTATGAATGACTAAATCCCGACTTCAAGATAAAATAAGTACACGCCTTCGTGAAAGTCAACTTCAATCTCAAATAAGTGATACCCAATCAACTCTGTAGTCACTTAAAAAAATTAATTCCAAATCTAGCCTTTAAAATTTAAGTTCCATAATTCTTTATAATTATCGATCCCGGTCTCAAAAATTAATCTAGTCACTTTGTCATCTCGAACCCCGAAAACAACCATTTAATCATTAACCAAGAAATTCGAAATTTAAGCCCAATACAAATTATGTGAAAATTTCGTTGGTATAAACAATGCTGTAGTCATTATTTGTAGTTACCAATCGGTCCACTAATCAAACAAACAAAACTCTTCATAATTTAGATAAGCCCAAATCTTTTACATAGTAAAGGAAAACGTCAAGTAGGATATTCGTATTTCAAAAAAATCAAATCATACTAAATTTAGTAATATATTTTTTTAATTAGAATTTCTTTTTAAGGTTTTTTAAATTATTTTTAATTAGAAAAGTCAAAATATTTCCAAAATTGGCAAAAAAAATCACCCCACATTTTTATATAGTGAAAAAAAAAGAATTAAACATAAAAGTATAAGTGTCAAAAATATTAAAAAAAAACTTAGAAAAGATGAGAGTAATTTTACAAAGATTAAGGTCTAATGGAATTAAAAAAAATTATTATTAAAACTAAGAAAGACAAAGACGTGATAATAACTATGTACGATATAATCCTATGCAGTTTAAATCAAACCTCACAAACAAATTATTAATAAGTAATCAAAATTTTATGTTAAAACCCCGTGCGTGCACGGGGTATTATAACTAGTCCATCACTAAACTCAAAGATCCAGATAACAAGCCAACGATTATTACTTACTTTTACCCTAAAATTGTGGTATAAGTACCGTTAACCAACATAACCCTAGTTTTGACCATCACTTTTCATACGCAGTCACATAAACACATTCAACTTATCCTCCCTTATCACTCCTAACAAAAATCACAACTGTATCCCTTGCATCTCAAAAAGTTATATCCCATTTCAATTCTTTCATTCGTGTAACTCAGTCACACAACAACCAAACTAATCCATTCATTATATCAAACTCAAACATAATAAGTAGCTTCATTCTTTCTTCTATTCAGAAACCCACAATGAAATAACCAAACGAACCATAATCCTTGTAGTCATTAGTTTTTTTATTCGAAGCACAAAGAGGACTATTTGTTTCGGCTAAGATCTTGATCAAGGTCTCAGGTAGGTGTGTTTCTTGTTTTGAGTCAATCGAAAAAAGGAAGGATATGAGCAATCTTGTTCATAATCTTTCTTTACTTTCGTAAATCAAAGATGGATCTATGATGATAATGATTCAAACCTAACAAAAATCTTTAAAAGATTTGTATCAATAGGTTGAATATTTCTGATATCATTGTTTCTTTTCTGTTTTGAGTCGTGTGAGTTGGAAGAGATGAAGGATGGGATTATTGTGACGATGGGATTGTAGGTTAGTTGGATTTGATATTGAGGTTGTAATTGTATGAAGCTGATGGCTGTGTAGTTGATGCTGTTTGAGGTTAATTGATTGTGGTTAAGTCAAGTTTGTTTCTCATCATTCATTCTATTTCTTTTCATAACTGTTGACTTAGACTCGGTCATGACTGACTCAGTGAGTCGACTCAGTCAACTCGGTAAATACCAAGTTGACTCGGTCTGAGTCCTGGTGTATAAATCGCCGCCTAGCAGTGGTATAAATCGCCAGATTTGGCTGATGTATAAATCGTCCCACTGTATAAATCGCCAGCTAGAAAACAGATTGTACTTTTTGTCTTTTTGGCTAAGATTGTGGATCTGTATCTCCTCATCATCTCCAACCGTTACCACCATAAACATCTATGTATAAGCTCAAAAATAAGCTTTTTACCATGAGAATAAGCTTATTGTTCGAAATAAGAAATAAGCCCAAAATAAGCACGCCTAAAGGCTTATAAATCAGCTGTTTTCCTAGAAAAATAAGCTGCTTCGAAAATAAGCAGTTTGAAGATGCAAAACATACACGAAAATAAGCTGCTATTGGCTGTTTCCCCACATAAATAAGCTAAAACAAGGACGTCATAAGCAGTAAACACCGGAATGGGCCAAAACAACAATAAGCCAACGACTAGATAAGCTCGAAATAAGCTTGAAAACAAACTTAAAATAAGCTATAATAAGCCAGAATCATGAGACAACAAACATAAAACCGAGAAAACAAATAAGCTGAAAAGAAAATGTGATATATTCGAAACCGGATAAAAAAAAAGGTAAATCGACTCAAGAGTGTAACTATGACTCTTAATACCAATTGAAAGAACTAATGAATCTATGATTCGGTGGTCAAGGAGACTCAAACCATATGATAGCCATTATTCTAATGAGAGAGTAGAGAGAGAAACAAAAGTGTAAGATAGAATGAAAGTGTAAAATGATACAAAGTCTCAACCCCTCCATGGAAGCCTTGGAGGGGTATTTATAGCCCACACGAATGCTAAGTATACAAGAATGTCTATTCTAGTCCCTGCACGTGGTGGTATTATAAACTATGGTAATTTCGTAAATGTCGTTACATAAAATGAAATCCTAACAATAATTGGGCTCTTAAGTTAGCAATCTCAACATCCTTCTCCTTCAATAAACCGGCTTGCCTAGTACACTTCCTTTCAAATTTCTTCCTCTCCCTGTAATTATGCTTAGACCTCAACCTAATTTTAGAACTAAAACACGCCTGACGTGCCACCCCGACGTTAAACTCTGCAAATAATTGTTCATAGTCCATACCTCGGAGTTGAGAAAAGAACCCAGGAGGAGCGAGCTAATCAACCATACTATGACAGACTTCCGGGTCATCAAGGGCAGAATCATTAATCACGTTCCATTTGGGAACGTATGTCTGCTGAAGAGTCTCAAAGTCTATCTCTTGAGAAATATAAAAATTATCAGAAGAAACGCTTGTTCCAGCGGGGTCAGAAGGACCAACAATATCTGGTCCGATGGCACTAGGAGAGGCATAATCTGCAAAGATACTCTGAATAATGGGCCCTGCACCCACCCCAAGAATCAGAGCGGAAGAAACGCCGACAACATGAGAAGTAGTGACCGCCGTGGTCATCACTGGCGGCAGCAAAGCAGAAGACCTGACAAGGGAAGTAACCTCAGCATCTGCAACATTTATACTAGAATGATGGGAAGAATCTGAGGAAATTACAAACCTCTTTGCTGGGCGCTAAGTCCGTAAATTGGGACCGAAAACAGAATCAGTAGGCCCACCATCCCCACGCTCCAGTGTAGGAGTCACAAAAGAAGTAATAAAGGGCACAGTTGCCGCTGCCGTGACACCAACTTCCGCGGCCAAAGTGCTGCGGTCAAGTAAATCCTGAAGCACGATAAGAGATTTCCCAGCGGTACTAGCACCAGCATCACCAGAGGTATCGTGGTATTCCCTTAATTTTTTGGGAGGAAGGTTAGAACCACTAGCACCATCGGTAGCTTTCCTTTTCTTTCTTGTCTTCTTTGGCTCATCAGCAACAATAGCTTGAATCTCATCATCCGCCAAAATGTCAATCCCTTCAATTTGAATAACACGGTCATCAACTGCTCAACCTGATCCGCCACCGCAGCATCACCACTTTCCTCATTCACAACATGAGCACCAACATCCTGAACAACCTCATTCTGGTTTCCTTGTTCATTGACACCAGCGAGCGGAACAACACGACCCCCTGTTCAATTCAAGCAACGAAACCTCTCCCTCTCTAACCTTTCTTTCCTCTATCCGCACCTTAGTGAGATCCGCATGATGAATAAAAGCAAACAAGTCTATCTCTGCATAAAATGAAAACAGTCAGACACAGTAACAAAAGAAAAAAATTAAAGAACGCAAACAAAGAACACCCACCCTCATCATCATCGGTCAAGAAAGTCGAATAACAGTTATCATCCAACTCATAATACCGACTTATGCCTACAAAGCATAAGAAGGGTTCCAAAAATTTTCTGAACAGAGCAGGATTGACAGCAAGGTAATTACACACGTCCGCATTAAATTCAGCGGGTGTGGGATGGGGATCCTTCCTCAACGTTTTATTATTATGCCACAGGATAGCAAGGGAGAAAACGGAGGCGTCAACCCAGAAGAAATGGTCATTCTAATGTTTTAACGAATCTAAAGGTCTAGTATGACAAACCGGGCTAGTATCGGAGCGTTTACTAAAGGACATCCAACCTTTATTTTTAGAATTAATGTAAAATCTGCTGAAATTCCCTACGGTCAGAACAAAAATATGAACACGGCATAGAATCTCGAAGTGAGAAATCTTAGTAGCCGCAATAACAGACAACTGTGACACGTTGATTTGAAAATAATCAAGCACATCTACAAGAAACTGAGAAAGTGGGATATGATAATTAGCAAAATCAAAGAACCTAGTATAAATGCCAATTTTGCCGGCGGGACTATTGCGGATCCTATTATTACGACTAGGTTTAGGGTGAACAGTATGAGGAATATGAAACTTCTCACACAGTGCATCTAAAGCCGATTGGGTTAGGATGGATTTAATATCATCAATAGAACCCATGGTCGAAAAGAAGGATTAAAGCCTAACCTGGTAGTCTAAACGAATCTTGAAGCGGTTACTGGCGTGGGAAAGTGAATAAACAGCTCGAAATTTTTTAACAATGGCGATAATAATGTAGAAGAAGAAAAAGAAAATAGTGAAAACCAAGGGAGTATTTATACCCTTGGTATATTTAATTCACGTCTTTGTAAGATGCGCACATGTGTCTCCCACTAAGTAAATGAAAGGACAGGATTACAAGTAAAGAAAGCGTGATGACATAAATTAAATGCCATCAGGTCTTGTCAGTCAGAATACGAAGGGTCAGGGTGAATACACGTCACCCAAACCCTACCTAACCAGTTAAGGAAAAGTCATGGAGAAGTCGACAGTTACGGGAGAAGGAAGATGTGCGGTACTAAAAAAACAAAAGTCTAGCAATATTCACCGCACGTAGCACAACGCCGCACGCAGTAAAAATACTAGACTGAGAGGACTTGATGACGTATAATGGGTACGGCAGGCTTTTGGGCCTGGGCCGTACCATTACATTAGGGCCCCGACCCAACTAAATAAATAATAAACATAACGGGCCGGAACTAGGCCCAGAACCACACTGGCCACGGCCCGGATGCAACAAGACGAACGCGGATCGGTCACAGGCCGCTTTCGCAGGCCATCCACGGATCAACTAACATTCGCAGAAGATAATCCGCGTCCGCAGTTACGATAACCGCGAACTCTTGCCCGACAAGTGTCCCACTCCGGCCACTACAATTGTAGGCGAAATACTAGGAAATCCTAGTACTAGACTCCCCTATAAAAGGAATCCTCTAACACACCAAAAGGTACAATTCCCTCACTCTTCCCAATGCACACATACACCTCTAATAACATGATTTCTTACTCTCACGCCGGAGTCTAATCGTTGGGTCCGTTCCCACGGTAAGGCTAACAGTTTACTTTCATTTGTGCAGGAAATCATCTCAACTACTTGGTTTAGTACAAGATCTAATCCTAAGAGATCTTGGAGGTCCAGTCCAACAAGCAATTTAAGCCCACTTAACATTCTTGACATATTTTGTACTAACATTAAGATAACTAAACTAGAATTAGCTCTTGGCACATCTCTCTGGTAATGGAAAACCTAATATCATATCACAAATGAGTTACAGGAAAATACGATGTCAAGACACCGAGACATATTAGCGGTTAAGGAAATGGCGGATTTGTTCTTTAAGTGTGTAGTGTGTAGTGAAAAGAATTAATGTAGTGATAATTGAGTAAATTGAAGATTGCAAATTTAGTCTTTGAAAGAAAGTCTAGCGTGGCTTTTTGTTTCATGACCAATCGAACCAAAGTTGTTTTCGGTGATTTTTTTGCAATTTCCGAAAACATTAGGGACACAATTTGCAATTTACCCAAGATTTCAATATCTTAAAACTAGCCACATGGCCCACATTGATGAAATGCAACTTTTTGGGATCGCAATTGAAGCAATATTAGTATCAGCCAGTCAGCCACAAATAGGGGATGGGTTGAACGTTAGAGGAGTGTATTAGCCAAGTGAACTGAACACCAAGCATCCTATTTTTCAACAACAACGACACATAATACTGTAATAAAGATTTCTATATATGCATACGGTTTTGTGCTCATCACGTGACGTGCACGTCATGAGCCCCCATGATTTTCCCCAACCTGAAAACGATTGTTCACCTTAGCGAGATATCGTTAATAAAGAACTATATCAAACCCTATCTTATTCATCTTAGTTGTTTGGTTT
>BQNB010034992.1:0-51196 GCA_026074375.1 Tanacetum coccineum
TCCCAGTGTTGATATAATAAAGGAAGTCAAACAGGTAGTTAAGAAAAGAAAAAGGAAAATCCAAAAAAATTTGGGATAGTTAGTGTACGTAAAAAAAAATAAAAAATGGTGAAAATGGGACTTGTCGAAGCTATTGATTCTTTAGTTCCCCTTGACGAATACTTAACTACTTTTCGAGGTAATTAGTCGAGGGGGATTAAGATTCTTGGTTTCTTGAGTGTTTACTTCATAACATTGCGTGAGGACACGGAAATATCTTAGTATGGGGGATTTTGGTATGTGCTTAATTACACATACCATTTTCTATCAAAGACGAACTTAAATGACTAAAAACGTACCAAAAATACATTGTATTTATATGTTTTGCATTTGTATTGTGCAGGAAACGGATATTCAAGAAAAGGACAAAAAGAAAGCCAAAAACGACAAAACCAAGCACGGGATGGAAAAGACAAAGTCAAATCGAAGCCAAAGTCTGTCAAAGTCAAAAAGTCAACAGGAAAGTCAACCCCGAAAAAGTCTAAAGTCAAATGAAGAAAATACAACTTGAAGGACTAAGCCAAACCTTAAGTTGTATTACAAGAATAAAAAGACAAGGGTTGAACTTGCAAATTGGGTGAAGTATAACTTTAAGGGCCAGTTCTGCCAAGCTCCTAAAGTTGTATTGTGAAGGGACGAAAATTGCAATAAAGATATATGAGATGAGGGGCCAAAGCTGCCAACTTGCCCAAAACCATTTTTCCCGCCCAAACAAAACCCCAGATACAACTCACGGGTGTCCTCACCTTCTTTTACCCTGCAACCTCTACAACCCCTTGGGTAAGACGTTTCCCCCTCCTCCACTATCTCCCCCTAGCTTTGTTGGCAATCCTTCACCACTTTCCAAGCTTTTCGATGGCTGTGATTGACTCAAAAGAAGCACAAAAGAAATTGAAGGCTGGGATTTGTTTTAGAATCACCTCACACAACAAGCACACTTGGGTTTTTGTCTCTACAAAGAAACACAGAAGAAAGAAGAGAAGGAAGACCAAGAAACCAAGACCTTAATTAGTTTTTAGTATAAATAGGGCCATTGTAACCCAAGAAAAGGGAGTCGAGTGAGTTAGTGTCGTTTTTATTTTTATCTAGTTCTTAGTTAAGTTTCAGCTTATTTTTATGCAATTTTATTTTTCCAAGTCTTGTAACTTTAACTTTCGTCTTAATGCAAATTTGGAATTTTTAAGTCAATTCTTGATTCTCTATTTTTCCTTTTGTTAACAGCTTCACTTAATATGTTTTAAGACTTATAAAATCATATAAGTCATTTGTTGATTGAGCAGTTTACACACGTAAAAATATACTATAAAATATAATATAATCCCGAGAGTAATTAAGAAAGATACCAAGTTACCCTTGATAAAATTCACTCTCAAAAATATATATAATATATAATAAAATACGTAAAATAAACCGGGCAAGTATGATCACCCGGGTCGTTTCCCAGGGAGTTGTAAGTTTTTATTTTTCTTATTATGCTTATTTACTGCAGAACTGCTTATTAGTGCTTATTTGTTACTTATATTTGCTTATTTATGCTTTATTACGGTGTTTAGTGCTTATCTTGCTTAGTTGTTAGTTTAAAAGTGACTTGTGCAACATTTCTTAGTTATACTAGATTAGAACATGAGTTTAAATCTTTGGACTGATTTAGCATATTTAATGCTTATTCTTGATTGAAGTCTGCTTATAAGTGTCTTATTTTGTTATTTGATAATCTGTTTAGCACCAAATCAGCTTAAAACAAAAAGAAAAATGATTTTTGAAAACTCTAAGGGGTGTTTGGAACAAGCAGTACTAACCCATAGTTAGTACTGCTGGTTCTATTTTGGGAATTTTAAAGCTAGCAGTACTAACTAGCAGTACTAACTCCAAGTTAGTACTAGTAGTTAAAACTGTTAGTACTGTTAGTTCATTTTAGCTTAATCCACTTTATTGTTCTTCTTGCTTATTTAAGATTTGCTTAGCTTTTTAGTAGATTAAGCCCATTTTCGTTACTGTCTTTAGTAGAGCTTATTTAAGCTTGTTTGCCTTTTCAAAGTAATTTTAATAGTTTATCAATTTGTAGCTTTTTAGCTTATATGCCATTTTGGTTTATTCCAGATGCTTATTCTTATGCTTTATCGTAAATGGGGGGGGGGGGGGGGGGGGAAGGGAGTTAAATATTTGTTTTTAGCCTATTTGCTTATAATTTCTTGCTTTCATGTGTTGTGTCTAAGCTAGCAGTACTAACTCAAAGCTAGCAGTACTAACTCCAAGTTAGTACTGTTAGTTAAAACTGTTAGTACTGTTGTTAGTACTGCTGAGTTTCTCATGCTTAACTTAGTTTAATTGCTTGCTGAATTTGCTTATTTAGAGTTAGTCTATTCTATTTGATTTGTCTTAAGCTTATTTGAGCTTATTTGTGTCTTAGTATAAAAGTTTTTAGTGTTTTCACCATTCCTAGCCTTTATGCTTGCTCTAGCTTATTTTCCTTGCTTATCTTTTCGCGCATTTGCTTTTTAGGTTTAGTGCCCAAATCATTTCCTTGTCATATTCAAACCTCGTTTATCAATTCGTCACTCGATTTTCCATTCATGCCTCGTTGGGACATAACGACCCAGAAACACTCTATACTACTTCCGGTTTCATTGATTTCGTGGATTTTGATCCTTGTTATATATTTATATTTATCTATATTTATCTATATATAAAAAGGAGTGAGATCACACGTAGTCACCAAGCTCCTCAAATGTTTACTACATGACCTCTGGATTATGATAGCCCAAACAGTGATACGATGTTTTCACAAGTTAATAAACCAAATGAATATTTACGTTAAACTTTATGAAATAAAGTTTGGAAATATAATCAATCGAACTAAGACTTGACATATTACCCCAGGTTGCGCGACGAGGCCATTTTATTTCCAATTGAGTCACTTTTGAACATCAGCTGATTTCCTGTTAAGGTGAGTTCATAGTCCCACCTTTACATGTTTTCTAAATCTCGTGGGGTGATACATGCTATAAACCATGAATACAAGTATTTTCCAACTGTATGCTATCCTGATATATTATTGCCTAAGTATCACTATTTGCCATAAGGCCCCACTATCAAGATACCGTTACATTACTTGCGAAGTAAGCGTGGATGCCGAGAATAGATTCTATTGGATTGAACTTCTCTTCCCCATCCAGTTCTTGTACATTCATGGCCAGCGGACGCATTTCATTTAAGGAACTTTGGGTGTTTGGCAAAGCACCCGCTGAGGCAATAACTTATGAATAACATTTACTTAAGGCTTCTGTGTCATGAGCTTAGTGCAATAATGTAAATATTTATATTACCATATAATTGTTATTCGTTACAATATACTATTACATTGACTTGTATACAACTATTACATGTTAAAAACCTGTGAATTGTCACTCAACCTTTTTGTGTTACCTTTTTAGCATGTTTATCTTAGTAATTAGAGCAACCTATGGCACGAGTGCATTGGACTTGAGGACGCCAAACTTGTATCATTCAAAACTCCTAAGTTTTTCATATGTATTTTGGGACCTCCTTTTTGTAAAACTCTGATATAATATTAAATGATAACTAAATTTTCCAAAACGTCTCTTTTGAGTCGTTTTCTATGATTATGACTATTGATTCATGAAGTAATACCCCAATTTAGCTTCCGCTGCTATATGTCAAATAAGGGGGTGTTACGATTGGAAGTTAAGAGCCGCTGTTATAGAGAAAAAGTTAAGACCTAAACATAACTACTTTTTACCAACCAAAGGAAATGCCGTGGTCCGGAGGGGCCGACTGACAGGATTTATGATCGAGTAGTGTGGAGAGTAAGAGACGAGGACAAGAGAGGCAGCATCACTCTCTATCAATGCAGACGTCTAGTAAAGTTATTGGAGCATCCTAGCTGGTTAAGGGTGGATTGATGGTTTGTAGGTGTTTAAGGACATCGTCTACGACACAAGTATGTCTACTCCTGACATAATAATCCACTCCATGTTGACACTGGAAATAACATCCTATCTATTTCGATGTTAGGATGCTTTTCCTCTACAAATGACTCTACTATACCTCCGGCTTCATCGAACTATTCCCCACCTCACCGGAAAACACTTTCTTCTGACCCTTTACAAGGTTCTATTCTAGATCTCTTGCCTCACAGGCCATCTCACCTTCTACATGATCCAATAATAATCAAGTACGCATATAATGTTACTAGTAATAAATCACCTATTCCACTACTACGAGATCCTATTGCTCCATCGCCTGTTTTGCCTCCATCTCTAGTGTTATCACCATCACCACTATTTGATCCCCGAGATTTATTTCTCCCCAAAGAAATTTTGCCACTCAGAAACGGCCCAGTTTCCTACACCCTTCTCTATTGATCCAGCCCACCTTCATGTATTTGAGATGGGAGAGAGTTCTCATAAAAGAGTCTGGAGCGCCATGAGGAACAGATCAAGACTATTTTGAATCACTTAGATGAGCTCCCTCTTGAGCGCATTGAGCACATGATTATAAGATAGAAGGTCTTGGTAATGGTCGAGTAATCATACAGCAAGATTTTGACCAACTAGAAACCAAACTTCAAGGAAGCCCCGTACCCCAATTTTTTAGATTTAGAGAGAGCAAATAAGCATGATGACGAGATTATTCTTACTCGTGTCAGGATTTCTACTCTGAAATGATCATCAAGGATATCCAGGTTCGCCACCGATCAGATATGAAGAGTCTTCTAGATACGATCCATGAACTCAAGAACCACAAGGGAGGACCACCAGACTACTAGACTAGATCCTTGTCATTTACAGCTTTTGTTTAGAATCCAACCACGGGATGTGTGGCATAAATAACGACACTTGTCAAATTTTGGTTATGTAAAATATGTAGACAAGTTGTTTATGACATAATGAAGTTGTGATTCCATTATACTTTGTTGTTTCATGATACCGATTTATGTATGTCATGGTTGTCTATCCTATACCCTATGTTAAGGTTATTTATGTATCGTATCTTTATAAATCCAGGTTACTATAGCTCTCTTACCACTAGGTTTTCTCGAACCTTTGTATCCGGATATGATTAATGCTCAAGATATTGAACATATGATCCCACCTACACCACCTAGAGACATTGAACCTCCTGTTGAATCACCTATACCATTATCTCCATCTTCATCAGTTAGATCTTCATCACCGGTTAGGTCAACTACACCACCACTAGACTATCCCTTTGATGAGTCTATCTTTGCAGAGTTAGATAACTCGTTATGGATCATACCGCGACCACTGGAAAGTGAACCAGTCCCCGAGAACCTAATGAGTCAATCTTGTAGAGTGTCCATCTCTAGAAGTCCTAAATTCTAAAAAATTTTGTTATATTCTACAATGTAATATCAAAGATTGTGTATTTCTTTGTTAGAACTTGTACCAAATAAGTATCTATGTCAAATGATTTCAATATCACTAGTAAAAATTTTATATTACAAAACTTGTGATATAACTATATCATTGCATAGATTCTTATTTTGTGTTGTCTTGTAAATGTTGATAGAATGACTCCCAAGAGGACATCAACATCTGCTGCACCAGCCATGACTCATGCCGCCATCAGAAAACTAGTTACTGATAGTGTTGCTGCAGCTCTGAAGCACAAGCTACTACCATGGCAAATACTGATAATACCAATAGGAACATCAGACAAAGAGAAACTCCTGTAGCAAGAAAATGTAGCTACAAAGAGTTTATGAGCTACCAACCATTCAATTTCAAAAGGTACGGAAGGCGCTGTTAGTCTCATCCGTTGGTTTGAACGAACTGAATCGGTATTTTCCCATAGCAACTATACCGAGGACTGCAAAGTGAAATTTGCTACTGGTACTCTAATTGAAGAAGCTTTGTCTTGGTGGAATTCATTCGCCCAGCCTATTGGAATAGAGGAAGCTTACAAGATTCCCTGGTTTGAATTAAAAAAACTCTTAATAAAGAAGTATTGTCCCCGAACCGAGGTCAAGAAAATAGAAGATGAATTTTACAATCTGACTGTAAAAGAAATGATCTCAAGACTTACATTAGAATATTCAAGGAATTGGCAGTTTTATGCCCAACTATGGTGCCAAATTCTAAGAAACTTATGGAAGTCTTCATCGGGGGATTGCCCAGAAGTATTGAAGGAAATGTTACTGCTATCATGCCTCAAAACATTAGAGGAACCATTACCATAACTCAAAGGTAAAGGATCAGTAGACAAAGTATAATCTGTGTAAGAACCCAATGATCAAAACAAAAAGTTTGATGATAAAGAACCTTCACAAACAACAACTAACTAGAACAACCGTAACTACCAACAATAGCAACGCAACAATGATCACCATCAACATTAGAATAAAGCAAGAAACCGTCAGGGCTTATGTTGTCACCCTAACTGAAAACAATAGGTATGCTTGAAACCTTCCTTTGTGTAAGAAATACAACCTGCATCACACAGGACCTTGCACTGTCAAGTGTCAGACTTGTAACAAGGTGGGTCATTTGACCAGGAATTGCAGAAAAAAAGGTCCAGCTAACTGAAGCAACCTGCAACACAGTTGTAATAACTTTCCATGCCTGTAGAAGAAGGGCAATTACAGAAACATACCCAAATCGAACCACAGTTGCCCATGGAAGAGCAAACTTGCTGAGGACAAAACCTCAACAAGAACCCAGTAGTCCACAGGTATGTTCCTTCTAAACCAACATCTAGCTAAGTATTATTTGGATTCAGGAGCCGATAAAAGTTTTTGCATCCATATATCTTGCTTCTATGCTTAATATCCCACCAATTACACTAGATACCACTTATGACATTGAAATGGCCGATGGAAACCAAGTAGGCACTAATACCTTTATCCAGGGCTGCACTCTAATCTTGCTAAACCAACCCTTCAAAATTTACCTTATGCTGATTAAACTCGGTAGTATTGACATCGTCATTGGTATGAGATTGTTACCAATATCATGCTAGATTTATCTGTGACGAGAATTCGTGCCACATTCCTATCGACAGTGAAACTTTACAACCGAGGTGAGACGAAGTAAAACTTGACTTAGCCACATATCTTTGTAAATTAAAACCGAAAGATATATGTCCAGGGGATATCAAGTTTTCATAGCCTAAGAATTGGAGAAGAAGTCAAACGAAAAGCGACTAGAAGATATACCAGTAGTTAGAGAATTTCCAGAAGTTTTTCCTGAAGACTACCCGGCCTCCCCTCCAGATCGCCAAGTAAATACCAAATCAATTAACGCCAAGAGCGCACCAGGCCCGAGCGCCTTACAGATTAGCGCCTCAAAAATCATGAAACTATCAGAACCAAGCTACAAGGATTTAGCATACCAAGGTTTTATCTGACCGGGTACTTCGCCTTGGGGAGCTCCTGTCTTATTTGTTAAAAAGAAAGACAGATCTTTCAGAATGTGTATCAATTACCGGGAGTTAAATAAACTTACCATAAAGAATCGTTACCCATTACCCAGGATCGATGACTTATTCGACCAACTTCAAGGTTTGAGTACTTACTCAAAAATTGACTTAAGATTAGGCTTTCACCAACTAAGAGTCCGGGACGAAGATATTCCCAAAACTGCTTTCAGAACGCGGTACGGACACTACGAATTCTAAGTGATGCTATTTGGTTTAACTAACGCATCTGTTGTATTCATGGACCTCATGAATCATGTGTGTAAACCGTACTTGGATAAATTTGTGATAGTGGTCCTTGATGATTTTCTTCACTACTCCTGTAACAAATAAGACATGAAAGATCACCTGAGAAATAATCCTGTATTTACCCCCCCCCCCCCTCAAAAAGAGAAATTATATGCCAATTCTCCAATGTGATCCTGGTTCAGTATCCAAGCATTATCTGGGCACGTAATTGACAGCCAAGGAATTCACGTTGACCCCGCCAAGATTAAAGCAGTCAAGGATTGGGCATCTCCTAGCACACCTATAGAGATACGCCAATTCGTAGGACTTGTCGGCTACTACCAAAGATTCATCGAGGGTTTTTTGAAGATTACAAAGCCTTTGATTGAATTAACCCAGAAAAATAAGAAGTATATATGGGGAGAAAACCAAGAGTCAGCTTTCTAACTGCTAAAACAGAAGCTTTGTGAAGCTCTAATCTTAGCATTACCAAAAGGAATGAACAATTTTGTCGTTTACAGTAATGCATCACTCCAAGGTTTGGGAGCGATGTTAATGCAAAGAGAAAAAGTTATTGCATATGCATCCTGACAACTCAAGCCTCATGAAGAGAACTATACCACACATGACCTCAAATTAGGAGCAGTAGTGTTCGCTCTTAAAATTTAGAGACACTATCTGTATGGCACAAAGTGTACTGTGTTCACTAATCATAAAAGTCTTCAGCATATCCTTGATCAAAAAGAATTGAACAAGAGACAACGTCGTTGGTTAGAATTACTTGCGGATTACGATTGTAAGATTCGTTACCATCCTGAAAAGGGAAATGTTGTAGCAGATGCCTTAAGCCGGAAGGAACGAATCAACCACTCCGAGTTAGAGCATTAGTCATGACCCTTCACCCAAAATTACCATCACAAATCCTCGAAGCTCAAACCGAGGCAATCAAAGAAGAGAACATCAAAGCTGAGAACCTACGAGGAATGGACAAAGCATTTGAAGTACGTCCTGATGGAACCCGATGTATCAAGAATCGAAGTTGGTTACCACTCTTTGGTAATTTGAGGGACTTAATCATGCATGAATCCCATAAATCAAAGTATTCCATTCACCCAGGTTCTGACAAGATGTATCAGGATCTAAAGAAACTCTATTGGTGGCCTAACATGAAGGCGATCATCGCTGAATATGTTGGCAAGTGTTTGACATGCTCTAGAGTTAAAGCAGAATGTCAGAAGCCATCCGGCTTACTGATACAACCAAAGATTCCTACATGGAAATAGGAAAGAATAACGATAGACTTCGTACAAAACTACCCAAAACATCAGCAACATGACACAATTTGGGTCATTGTAGATCGCCTTACCAAATCAGCACATTTTATCCTCACCAGAGCGACAAATAGTATGGAAACCCTTACAAGTTGTAGATAAAATGCGATAAGTCCTCATACGTGGAGAGCCAATATAATATCATCTCGATTGTGACAGTTATTTCACATCCAGATTCTGGCAGTCAATGCAGAATGCTTTGGGTACTTAATTAGACATGAGTATGGCATATCATCCCTAGACTGATGGACAAAGTGAAAGAACCATCCAAAAACTCGAAGATATGCTTCGAGCCTGTGTTATAGATTTTGGAAAAGGATGGATGCGACACTTACCACTGGTAGAATTTACCTACAATAATAGTTACCATGCCAGTATTAAGGCAGCACCATTGAGGCACTTTAAGTTCGAAAGTGCCGATCGCCTGTCTATTGGGCCGAAGTTGGAGATGTCTAACTCACGGGACCAGAGATAATCCATGAAACCACCAAAAAGATAGTACAAATTAGACAACGCTTGCAAGCTGCAAGAGACCGGGAAAGGAGTTACGCCAATGTAAGGCGAAAGCCTTTGGAATTCCAAGCTGGAGATCGTGTTATGTTAAAAGTATCACCTCGGAAAGGTGTCATCCAATTCAGAAAATGAGGAAAGCTTAATCCCTGGTACATTGGACCATTTAAGATCTTTAAAAAGGTCGACCCAGTGGCATATACACTTGAGCTTCTAAAAGAACTCAGTAATGTCCACAGTACTTTTCACGTTTCTAATTTAAAGAAATGCCTATCTGACGAATTCCTTGTTATTCCAATGAAAGAGCTCCGGCTCGATGACAAACTCAACTTTGTGGAAGAACCCATAAAAATCATGGAGCTCTAAAAGAGGACCAGAATTTACATGGGAGTGCTTTTGGTTAAAAGCGTTTATCTTAAACCCGACGGAAAATACTTACTATACTATAATTGTTTACATCCTTATATACTTATATACTTATATAGAGTGTGTTTGGGCGTATCACCTTACATGAAGGCTATCATCGCTGAATATGTCGGCAAGTGTTTGACATGCTCTAGAGTTAAAGCAGAATGTCAAAAGCCATTCGGCTTACTGATACAACCAGAGATTCCCGAATGGAAATGGAAAAGAATAATTATGGACTTCGTTACAAAACTACCCAAAACATCTAGCAGACATGACACAATTTGGGTCATTGTAGACCGCCTTACCAAATCAGCACATTTTATCACCATCAAAGCGACAGATAATATGGAAACCCTTACAAGGTTGTATATAAAGGAGATAGTTTCACGGCATAGAGTGCCGATATCCATCATATCGGATCGTGATAGTCATTTCACATCCAGATTCTGGCAGTCAATGCAGAGTGCTTTGGGTACTCAATTAGACATGAGTACAACATATCATCTCGAGACTGATGGACAAAGTGAAAGAACCATCCAAACACTCGAAGACATGCTTCGAGCATGTGTTATAGATTTTAGAAAAGGATGGGAGAGACACTTACCACTGGTAGAATTTTCTTACAATAACAGTTACCATGCCAGTATTAAGGCATCACCATTCGAGGCACTCTATGGTCGAAAATGTCGATCACCTATCTGCTAGGCCGAAGTTGGAGATGTTTAACTCACAGGACCAGAGATAATCTATGAAACCACCGAAAAGATAGTGCAAATCCGACAACGCTTGCAAGCTGCAAGAGATGGGCAAAGGAGTTATGCCAATATAAGGCGAAAGCCTTTGGAATTCCAAGTTGGAGATCGGGTTATGTTAAAAGTGTCACCTCAGAAAGGTGTCATCCGATTCGGAAAGAGAGGAAAGCTTAACCCCCGGTACATTGGACCATTTAAGATCCTTAAAAGGGTCGGCCAGTAGCATATAAACTTGAGCTTCCAGAAGAACTCAGTAATGTCCATAGTACTTTCCACGTTTCTAATATAAAGAAATGCCTATCTGAAGAATCCCTCATCATTCCAATTAAAGAGCTTCGGCTCGATGACAAACTCAACTTTGTGGAAGAACCAATAAAGATTATGGATCGTGAAGTCAAGTAACTGAGACAAAGTCGTATCCCTATAGTCAAAGTAAGATAGAACTCTAAAAGAGGACCAGAATTAACGTGGGAATGCGAAGATCAAATTCGTGCCAAGTGTCCACATCTATTTCTAAACATTACTCCAGCATCCAACTAAATCTCAGGACGAGATTTCTTTTAAGGTTGGGAGACTATAACAACCTATAATTTTCCTCTATGTAATTATCCATCTATTAAATTAGATGCAATTTTTCTCAGTGTAATTTCCATTTATTAAATTAGATGCAACCATTTTCATGGAAAGATTTTTTCTTTATTCCATCCATAATGTAACGTAACTTACATTACAAAAGTAACGTGCTCACGCAACCTACCAATGCCAATTTCATCAACATTTATAGCAAGTAAAAGTTATAATATGCCAAGCAATATGTTCTAAACTCCATTTTTACCATATGTTATCTATTTAACGTACCTTTCATAACGTTTATTATAAAATGAACTTTATACGTTAATGTTTATATCAAAACCCGATTACATGTAATGTTTACATACAATCCAAATGTACAAACTTATAAACCTTATGTACAAGGTTACAATACATAATTTTTGAATATCTTTTCCCTCCAAAACCCTAGTACAACTATTTAAAGCTAGAGTACAAGTCGATTAAGCACGAGATTCAAATTTAGCTATTTCCCTCCAAACTAATATACACCATTCGTACCACCCTTTTAAGCATAAGTTACTACTCTCCTAAGCACCACATTTAAATTAAATCTTCCCTCCATTCCACCTCATGCTCGCTCAATCCTAACCCGAAACCCTAAACAACCCGAAACCCTAAACTAGTTACTAACTAGAACCGAAACCTAGCAAGCTTGCTCCACCATGATGCACCACCTTGTCCCCATCACCCTAGCACCTTGTCACCACCTTGATAGCACCATTTCACCACCATGCCGCCACCTCACCACCTCCTTGTCACCTACTTGTCACCTTGCACTCCAAGTTGAACCACCTTGTCACCACCTTTGTAAATCGAACC
Organism: Tanacetum coccineum; assembly: GCA_026074375.1. Lineage (NCBI taxonomy): Eukaryota > Viridiplantae > Streptophyta > Magnoliopsida > Asterales > Asteraceae > Tanacetum > Tanacetum coccineum. Next base: position 12,158 of record BQNB010034992.1, read on the forward strand.
CTCTCCACCACCCTACACCTCTCTAAGCTAGCCCTAGCTCCCATTAGTCATCTACACATTGATAAGAATGCAAAACTTGGCCACTACTCCATACAAACTTGGTCACTACTCCTTCCTTGGCCTATATATACATGAACCATATACACTTTCACAAACACATAATTTTAACAAACACACTCACTTGCTCTTGACCTATTTTGAGCCAAAAAAGAAAAAGAGAAGAAGTTTAAGCCACTAGAAAAGCCAAGGTATAAGATCAAAGGATCCTTGATTCATCTCCAAGGTTACACGACCCATTCTAAGTCATTCGAACCCTAATAAGCCCTAGTTGCGTGACGAGGCCGTTTATTTCCAATTGAGTCACTTTTGACGTCAATCAACTACCTTATTAAGGTGAGTTCATAGTCCCACCTTTACATGTTTTCTAAACTAGGTGGGGAGATACATGCTATAAACATGAATACAAGTATTTTCAAACTGTATGCTATCCTGATATATTATTGCCTAAGTACCTCCATTTGCCATAAGGCCCCACTATCATGAACTGTTAATTACTTTGCTAAGTAAGCGCGAATGCCATGAATTGATCTATTGGGATTGAACTTCCCCGTCCAGATTCTGGTACATACATGGCCAGTGAACACATTTCATTTGAGGAACTTCAGGTGTTTGGAAAAGCACCCGCTTGGGGCAACAACTTATGAATAATATTTACTTAAGGCTTCGGTGTCATGAGCTTAGTGCAATAATATAATATTATTTATTATGATAATTGTATTCGTTGCAATTATTACTATTACATTGACTTGTATTCAACTATTACATTTCAAACCTGTGAATTTCACTCAACCTTTGTGTTGACCTTTTTAGCATGTTTATCTCAAGTAATTGAGCAACCTATGGCATGGAGTGGCATTGTACTTGAGGACGTCCAAACTTGTTATCATTCAAACTCTATGTTTTCATATGTATTTTGGGACCTCCTTTTGTAAAAATCTAAAATAATATTGAATGATAACTAAATTTTCCAAAACGTCTCTTTTGAGTCGTTTTCTATGATTATGACTATTGATTCATGAAGTAATACCTCAATTTAGCTTCCACTGCTATATGTCAAATAAGGGGGTGTTACACGGTGCAACACTCTCGAACTAAATACATCAAAATCCATCACCACTTTCTTCGTGATAATGTCCAGAAAGGACATATCTCTATCGAAACAGTGTCGTCCGTCGACAATATTGCCGACATTCTCACTAAACCCCTTAAACTTGAATCGTGTAACTATCTACGTCTTGGTTTAGGAATGATGGAACATATTCCATAAATCGTTCTTCTTTTCTTTTGTCTCGATTCTAGTCCGTGTTCCATTCCGTGTCATGACAACTTAATTACTTCATCCGAAGTACTTTCAGCATTTTTAATTCGCGAAATACAAATTAAAACGTCACTCCTTTGGTAAAATTTTTGTCAAAATTCAAGTAAAAAACAATATGCTGATGGCGGCCCCTGATTAAATCAGGCGACCCTCATATCGATATGGGATCGCCACTAGTCAAGACTAAATGTCTGCAAACGAAATTCTTAAACACAAAAACAAACACCCCCTTCCTCTCCAACTGGTGCGACGAAACAACCCAAAAACCATCCAAACCTTAAAATCAACCACTAAAACACTAATTGAAGATCAAATCAACACTAATAATCATTCCTAACATCACAAAGATCATCAATTGTAAGTCATTTTATCTATTTTCTTTCAAATATGTGTCTAGGGTTCATGTTGAACAAAAATTCAAAATTGGGGATTTTCATTTTTCTTGTGTTTATGTGCAATTAGGACAATAATAACACAATGTATAACTAATATTCTTCCCATAGAAATAGGATTTGCATAACTAAAGTGTGTTTGTCAAAAATCATTTTTGCACAAAATCCCAATTTTATTTCAAAATTACTCACGTTAGGAACACCATAAAAATATTTTTATGCATTGTTAATACATCCTAAAAATGTTTTTGCATACATGCATAATGATCTCATGAACAAAATTTGAAATACATAATTCATATGTATTTTCCGACATGTTTAGATGAGCATAATTGAATTAAGGAGCGTTTGGGTTAACTCATATGTTTTATCTCAGATTCAAGTTAACCGTTACTCCACATTTGTTACAATTAGGCACACACTAGGCATAATTTCTTGTTAACATTATGAGTTCATATTAATAAAACATGAAATTACTTTTATTTTAGGTGACAACGCCTCGCATCACCGGATTAGATCACTAAAACACTCGTAACTACATTCCAATCATATCTAATGACTTTGATCAACCACTCCAAAATACACTTAAACTTCTTGAAAAATGATACTTTCATGAGGGTCGGGTTGTAAGTCAAAACTTTGAAAATATGAACTACATTAATGCCAAGTTTGAGTCTATCGGGTTCGAGTGTCTTTTGAAACTAAATGAGAAAATCATTCCCTATTTTGTTCTTGAGTTCTATAGTCAACTTGAGTTTCACTATAACTCTAAAGGTCACTTAGTTGTTCATTTCGTCATGTAAAATAAATCTTTTTCCTTCACTCTCGAAGAGTTCAGTCATATTTTGGGGATTCCCTCTAAAGGTTACTGCTCATACTTTGACAAGTAGTCACTTGACTACTTTGAGATTAGCACTCCTACAAAAGGTCGTTATCAAACCACTCCTCCTTCCCCAAATGTCATTAAAACCCTCATTCAAACTCCTTGACAAGGTCAAATAACCCGTGTTTGTAACAAGAAAACCATTAATGTTGATGACAACGAAATTTTAAATCATGAAATTCAACATCATATGAGTTCTTGGGTCGAGATCATTCATGAAAATGTATTCTGTCTAGGAGGTCATCATGATCATGTTTCGACATGTCTATGTCATATGCTTTATTGCATTGAAACCTCTACAAAGTACAATCTAGCATTTTTCATTCTAAAACGAATGGAAAGCATTCGAAATATACCTAAGACAAATCTACCTTACGGAATGCTATTGACTAGATTGTTCACTCATGTCGTGTCTAATTTTCCCGAGTCGTCAAATGATCGCTACATCTTATTTGATCGTGTAATACATCATCTCGCTCCTCCAATCCTAGCTCATCTTCCAACGTCCTTGATCATCCATCATCATCTCATCATATAGATGAAAATGATGAAGAATCCTTTCATTTTAATACTCCCTCACCATCTCAACTCATAAATTCTTTATCAAATATTGTTCCGAGAGTCTTTGAAAATCCACCTCATGAAATCAAACAATACACTCTTACCAAACTGAAATTTTAAACCATCAAAGCCAATATCGAGATGAGCACCAAAAAGGGTTAAGGTCAATCGGAATAGCTCTAAGGAATGCAATGAAGGGTAGCAAGAAGCAAAGAAACTTGAAGGATTATTAGATAATCAATATTACTACTATCTTTTATATCACTAAGTATTTTATATTTTGATACTTGGCTTCATGCATTTATTATTACTAGTATTTATGCTCGTAGGTAGACAATGAAACTTGACTTGGGTGATCTTTCAATTTTATCATCCATCACTAATTAGACTTTATGAAATTTCTATGCATAGTTAAATACTGTACGTATGCCTAATTGCTCATTAAATTCTACTTTGCCTTAAACTAGTTCTACTACATCTAGTTGCCCAAGTTAGAATTAGTTGATTCTTGAGTATTAGGAGTTGCTGCCTTCTTTTGTCACAAACCAGTCTTGTTTTGCACTAAAAGGACAAAGTTGAGAAAACTGGGAAAACTTCGTTAAATCCCAGAAAACGTCCCCCAAAAAGAGGTGGTGGCCCCCTAATATATCTGGGACCGCCCAACCTTTATGGGCCGCCAACAAGAGGGAACAAATTTTCCAGTCTTCTCTCTTTTTCTGCATCTTTGACCCTCCTACCCATAGCTTCAAGCTGACATTTCTCTGTTTAGACAAACCATCTCTTATACCTTTTTGACTTAATGCCATGTTTTTCCATCTTTCCTCATTTCCTCCATTACTTAAACCACAACATATTCTTCACTCTTCATTATCATCTCCACTTCTATTTTTTTATCATCTTGTTCATTAATGTCTTGTTCAAACCCTCCTCCAAACTTCTCAAGGAAACCTAAAATTTCGATAAGACAAGTTTGGAGGTGCACTACACCTACACCAAAATCTCCACCTCCCTCTCAAAATGCTTCTCCTTCACCTTCACCACCTACCAACAATCTAAAAAGGGAACAAATGGTAAATCAACTCCACCAAATTTCTCAACTCCTTAAAACAAATCTCCATCATGCAACTAATGCCTACTCTCAAGTTCCACCCTGTCCACGCTCTCCATCACTACCTCTAATCCATCTCGCTACTCTTGACCAAGTTAATTTTCATTCGGGGTTTTGTCATTGCTGCATGTATACCCGAAATCAATTTCAATCTATAAGGAATGAGCTAAATTTCATTAAATTTCTTCTCACTCGCCCCATTCCTCAAGCTCGCACACAACCAAACCATGCTTCACCTACCTCCCCTTTCTCACCCTACAATGATTAAACATTCTCATATGTTTAATTTATTTAAATAATTGACAACCCATCTTTTGGTTATGGCATCTTCTAGACATTAAGAATCAACTAGTCTAGCTTTAGGATTAAAAGTCTTTCTATGACATGCTTAGTTAATGTATCTTGTAGTATTCATACCATTAAATATGAATTTGTTTAGTCATTTCTTGGTATTATTAGCAATTTATGCCCTATTGTATGAATTTGCTATCTATGAATGAATTTCTATTATTACTATGGGTGATATGAATGCATTATATTTTACATAGCTATTTTCTCTTTATCTCCATTATTAGCCTTGCATATATTTGTCGTAATCTTGCTACTCGTTAGAAATGTTTTCTTGCACTTGTATTTCTAACTCGGTTTTGTAGCAAAATCCTGTAAGATCGATCTCTTGGTGCCTTAAACGAGGGGGAGTATACATCAAGGGGGAGTCTTGGCATTGTTGAATTCTTATTCTCTACATCTTGACGATTAACCTTTTTAGATTCGACAAAAAGGAGGAGAAATAGATTAAAACTCATTAGTAACTTGAAAATTTTATATTTATACAACATGAGTTTATATTTTGTCATCATCAAAAAGGGGAAGATTGTTAATACAAATAATGCCTAAAAACGTTATTTATATTTTTTTCGACTTCTCTACACTTTGAAAATGACAAAATGTAATAACATTCACGATAAAAATAAACGTTTATATGTTATTAATCGTAAACTTCCATTTCGACATAAATCACTTAAGGTATGGATAAACAAATCATTAAACATGATTAGTGATCAAGAAAATAATTTTTCTTCTTAATCATCACATTTATACAAAAATACACAAAATAGTTTTATTAATAAAAATAATGTTTTATTTAAAAACATAAAATTTGAATTTAGTTTTCCCTCCCAAAACAGAAAACAACATACCTGGATCAACCTTCCCCACAAAAAGACAAAAATCAAAACGTCAGTCTAGAGGCGGCCTCCTAAGTGGCTAGGCGGTCCCCAAATATATCTTGGACCGCCAGGACCGCCACCAGATGACCACTGGGTTTTCCTGGCTATAAATACTGCATTATTCTCATTAGAAAAATAGACCTCTTTGCACAGATTTTTCAAATTCCCCTCTCTCTCTCTCTAAAACCTTCTTTCTCTCTCTAGATCTCTTGATCACTAACATAGTTTAATCTTGTTTTAAGTGATTAAATCTTATCTTCTACCTTTCGCCTTCTTCTATCAAGTGCAAGAGAAGAACACTCGTATTCGCCAAGAAACAAAGTGTTATAGATTAGTGATTTCTCCTCTCTTCTTCTAAGATCCAAAACTCTATTTTGATTATCTTGTATGATTGTGTGAATCAGATAGTGGGTAAATCCGATATTGTAGATCTTGTGATTGTGTAGTGCTTGTGTAGTGTTAGATTGGTTCTAGCTAAGATTAGGACTCGACATTTAGCATAGTGTCAAAAATAATGAAAGCGATGTGTAAATGGTTTTATCCGCCTGAAAGGAGCTTGTTGACATAGTAAAATCTTGAGTCGGATACTCGGGGGATGGAGTAGGGCGAAGAAGAGATTTGTAGCCAAACCACTATAAATCTTGGTGTCTTGGTTTGATCGTTCTTTCCCTTATCTCTTTATATTGTTTGTGTTTCTCATATATTGTTTGTGTAGTTATTACAAGTAGATAGTTATCTTGATTGGTTCATATTGTTGATTGATTAAGCATATACTCGAATCTAACAATTTTAGAAGTAAAATTTTAAAACGTCAATGAACCTGTAAACCATTCAAACCCCCCCTTCTAGTTTCCACAAAATGTATTATACTGATAGAATCCTCATCTCCTTGAATCATAGCTAACCTAGCAAGCTTTTATTCATTTTTAGGTGAGCTTCATTTGTCATTAAATTTAACAGTGTCCTGTAACTATCACTTGTAATTCTTTGATTCTTTTGTAATAAGAATTATAAACTTTAAAAAGTAAGAATGGTGTTATTAGTGTCAAATGAGTATTATGTTAAACTTGTTTTTATCTTTTTAAACATATTCATATTTTACCAAAATTTCAAAACCAAGATATATATAAATCGCGCGTGAGACCAAATTATTCGTAACTTCTTGCTTTGTTTGGTATATAATAATAATATAGAAAATTATACAATAATGAGTAATAAGTTTGCTTTTGGTGTTTTAAACAAGTTTACTTTCAAAAAAATGTATAGGATTCGAGTTATATGTTCATATACAAATCATAATATGGAACAAGCATTATCTATCTATAACTATAAACACGATAACAGACAATATTATTGTTAAGAGATAACGGAAATGAATCAACCAAACAAAGACAACCAAGATTTTATAGTGGTTCGGCTAACGATGCCACCTTTCTTCGGCCCAACTCACACGCCCCGAGTATCCGAACTCGAGATTTCACTATGTCAAACATGCTCACGTTTAGGCAGAGGAAAACCGTTTACACGTCGCTTTATGTTATTTTATGACACTAAGCTAAATTGTCGGTGTCCTTATCTTAGCTAGAAACCAACACTACCACTTCATACAGATATACACACTCACAATGATCTTTCCACTACGGATGTAAACAATTTCTGAATCACACAATTTACATCTAGATAAATACAATAGGAGTGGTTTGGTACTTAGAAAGAAATTGAGGATAGATCACTAAGTAACATCTTCATTTATTGTCGTATTCGAGTGGTTCTTCTCTTGCACTTGAGTGAGAGGGAGAGATGAGAAGAAGATTAGATTACTTGAAACAGATCTAGTATGTTAGTGATCAAGATATTTAGTAAGAGAAAGGAAGGTTTAGGAGTGAAAGAAAAAACCTAAAATATTCGATGCATAAGAGGATATTTTTCAGACTGGGAATGGTGAATGGAGTAGTATTTATAGGCAGGGAATCCCAACGGATCTCTGGGGGCGGTCCCGGCGGTCCCCTTATAAAATAACGGGGGGTAGGCTGAGGCCTTATAAAGGGGCCACCACCTAGACTCCGCTTCCTTTTTTGTCTTTTTGTGGTGAAGGTTGTATCTTGTGTTGAAGCTTCCGTTTTGGGGGGAGAATTTGAATTTTAATTTTGAATTTCAAATTTTAAGTTTTTAATAAAACTTTTTATTTTAATTAGAGAATATTTTGTAAATGTATTTTTGAGAAAATGCTTTTGTAGAATGAAAATGAGCTAGAGAAAAATATTTTCTTGGTCACTAATCATGCTTAATTAATTTGTTTGTCCAGAAACTTAAGTGATCCCTCCTCTTAGAATACTAAAATTTTACATTCTAATTATATGTAAACGTTTATTTTTAATTGTTAACGTTTTTAATTTTGTTATCATCAAAAGTTGAGAGGTAAAAAAATTTAAATAACGTGTTTAGACATTATTTGTAATTAACAATCTCTCCTTTTTTGATGATAAAATAAATATATAAACTCATCTTAAATAATAATGAAGATGTCAATTATTAAATGAGTTATGTTCCATTTCTCCCCTTTTTGTCATTCAAAAAGAATGATCGTCGAGTTGTTGAAGGAAGAAAGAAATCGACAATATCAAGACTCCCCCTTGATGTATGCTCCCCCTTGTTCGGGGCACCAAGGGATCGATCTTACAAAAATTGTTTTGCTACAAAACAAAGTTAGAAGTACAAGTGCAAGACAAATATCTTTCATGGTTAACTCATATTTTTATAATTATCAAATGAAGAGTTTCATTTCCAACAATAAGAATCATACATTAGCACATGTTTATTAATACATTCATGCAAATGAACCAAAACTAGAACTAATACAAGATATAGAGAAAAAACAATACTACATAGTCTTAAATGATCATGATTATTAGAGTAATGACTTTTAGGCAAACGGTTGTGTGGTTTTACGTTTATGAAAACATGTAGAATTTTTTTTTAAGGTTGGAGGTGGAAAAAGTAGTGATAGGTGATTGCGGTAGTAAGGGCATGATATTCAAGATGAGCAAACATGATATTCATCTTCATATTCCCGTAGGGTGAAGAAAAGTTGTCGGTGTCGAGAACAAAACTGCAAGTTGACCCATGATAGTAACTGATAATTGTAGAAAAGAGGTTGACCCATGATTAAGGTGGTTATGGTTGTGGTTGAGATGACCCAGTATGGTGAGTTTGATTTTCTGGAGGATTAAGATGAGGAAGCATTGGTGGAATTCTGGTAGATTTAGGGTGATGAAGTTGATGATAGAAGAGAGTTCATGGATTTAAGGTGAAAGAAATAGATTGAAGAAGTAGGCATAAGGTTTTAATTTCAAAGGTGTTTGTCAAAATGGCAGAAATTATAGCTGTGACACAATAGATATGCAATAGTGGGTCAATGCACAGAATTTCAGAAGGGTAACTGTAGAAGGAATTACATGGACTCTGATGGCGGCCCTATTATTAGACGGTCCATATATATAGGGGTCCGCCTAGTATTTTAGGGGCCATTTTCTAGAGTTAGTAAATTTTTCTAGAATTTCCTAGATAATTTTTTTTCTAATTTCCCTTTTTAAAGTAAATTCTATTTCATCATGAATCATCTAATACTCGCAGTATCTACCTTTCAATATTATTATCTTGAGTTCTATGAGGGAAGCATATGTAGGCAAATTTGATCAAAAGATAAGCATGCATAATATCATATATATATAGCAAAGTCTATCAAGGTGCATGCAAGCATTGGTTTAGGATGATAAAATCGAAAGATCATCCATGACAAGCTAAGTTGCCCATACTAAGTACTAAGTTTCTATTGTAGCTAACTTTTAAAACTCTATTCTTAATAGATTAGTAAATAATATAGATAATAATGTCATTAAAGCAATTTCCCCATTGCTCAACTTTCTTCAAGTTTCTCCATTTAACTTCTAAGACTTTTTTGATTTGCACTTACTCTACGATGATGCTCATCTTGTAAATGTACTTGATGGTTGATGATTTCGGTTTGGCGGGTGTAAAATGGTTAAAGGTGAGGGTCGATATTAGGTGGGTTTTGAAAAACTTGAGGAACTTAATTGGTTAAGGAATTGACATAACGAATGGGGGAAGGAGTGCTTGCACGCAAGGTCCCTTCGTCATTCTTATCGTCATCATCATCGTTGAGATGAGATGAGGATGGTTGATCGAAGGCGAAAGAAGAAGAAGTGGAATGAAGACCTCTTCTCATGCCACGATCCCTTTTTGGTTTTCGGTCGGTTAAAAATGGGCGCGAATGAACAATTACTGTTCATTCGTCTTCCCCAATTCACCCTTCATTGACTATCAAGGGCCAACATGAAATTGAAAGGTTACAAAAGACATCTCGTGGTTACAAGGACTGACCATGGCAGAGAATTATCATCACCAAACCCTCCCATTGGCCAAATTCCCCTATCAAAGATGCTCTCGTGGATTTGAGGAAGCACAAGTAATGGATAAGATTTTACACTAAGCTACTCACAAAAGTAATAAACAAGCTGTCATAATCTAAGAATGCAGCTGGCAATCTTCAGGACTGTCCACAAATCATCCATCGGACCGACAATAGAAGCTCAAATGATTGAAGAAATGATTGGTTGAGATTGAAAGTTTAGAAAGCAAGGCAAGAGGGCTAGAATCTTCCAAGGCAGCCTATAAATAGGGCCTCACCTCTCACACACAGAGAGATTAGTTTTTACCTAGTTTTTTTTACAAGTAGCTTTTAATTTAGTTGTAGCTTAAATTTCAAAGCTTAATGATGTTTTAATCTTGTAATTTTCCTTTAAAAGTACTGTAAGCAAGTTTTTTTTAATGAAATTATTTTTTTTAAATCTCTCCAAGTTTTTTTTTCATAAGCTCTAGTAATAACGCTAAGTCGCCTAAAATAAGCTATAAGTAACATTTAAAGCTCTTTCAGTCTATTAAGCTAAAATAGAGCTATTTAAATTCAGTATTAATCTTACCTAAACCTTAAATCAGTTTAATCTATCATGGATATTATTGGATTAGAGCTTTTGGAAGGGGATCTTAACTTGGTAGGCGTTCCCAATGACTTTTACCCTAGCTTATTAATAAGCTAGGAGCTTGTAGCTGCCTTAATTGGTACCTCTTGTTTAGCAGAGGGAATGTTAGTTTTTCCTTTAAGTCTTACTTTAATTATCTAGTTTTATAGCTTTTCTTAAACTTAGATCATGCTTATTTGCTTATTGAATATGCTTATTTGTGCTTTATTTTAGTATTAATTTCAGCTTAATAATCATTGTTGTTTGTCTGTTTTTAGGTTCTATTGGTTTATAATCTTAGTCTCTTCATATATTTGTCTTAAAAAACCTCTAAAAAACACCAAAAAAACTATATGGTAAAATAGTCAATAGATCTGTAGATATTGCTATATTTAGTTGTTAAGTCATTCTTTATTAAGTTGTTTTTAATTCTAATTGTCTGGTATTAAGCACTTGTTTACTAGATTTCAAATTTAGTAGTTTAATCAAAACTGTCATAGTCTTAAAGGGGTATTTGGTTTAGTGCACTTTGACCTCTAAAAGTCAATTTGACTTGTTCTATTTGCTTGAGTCAGCTGAGTTTTCATTTAAAATTAGTTTTTATTTAGTTTTTATAAGTTAGAGTTCAAAGTTTCAAAAGAAATGGCTTATTAAAAGTGTTCAGCACCAGGGGAGCTTGTTGCTTAGTTTTTTTTATTGTGTCAATTTGATCCAAAAGCCCTTACGGCTTGATTTTGCTTGCATTTAGTTTATACCACTCTTTTAGAGTGTATTTAAGTCCCCCAGGTCTTTTCCTTAAGGTAGCCTGCACTATTGTCTTTTTGCTATATTCAAGTACATCTAGTACATAACTAAAATGATTTGTACTGCTTGAATCTCTTTTAGACTTATAATTGAATTTAGTTTTATAGGATTTAGGATTTTTAATTTCTAGTAACTGTAGACTAGGATGATTTAATCTTAAATAGCATCTAGTTTTTCAATTTTATACGCTGTTTTCATAGCTTAACTCTTGGTTTGCACTAGCAGTACTAACAAAAGTTAGTACTGCTGATACTTTACACTAATAGTACTAACAAAAGTTAGTACTGCTCTTTTTAGATCAGTCCTTAGTTAAGTAAAAGTAGAATTTTAGGTTCTTACTTAAAATTCATGTAGGATTATGTACTAGGTTTTGCTTATTATAGATTAGTCTTAAATTGCATATTCTAGCTTATTTACTTAGCTTAATCTAGCTGTCAAATTTACAAAAATTCTTAAAAAACCAAAAACAGTAGGTTAGTAATTTAGCTTATTAATTTTTGAATCTTAGCTTAAGGTGGTAGAATTTACAGCTTAAGTAGATAGATTATAAGTAGTCTTATAAGTCCTTAAAGTTTTAGAGTCCAGTTTAGCTTTTTAAGGATTTTAGCTTATTTGGATTTTGTGTTACCTTGCTTATTTCCTGAGTTTGCTTAAGTCATGCTTGATTTCAGTAGCTTAAAAGCACTTCTAGGTTAGATTTATTTGCATTTTTAGATTAAGCATATCATAAGCTATCTAGATCACTTTTCCTTTTTAGAATTGAGTTAATGTGAGCATTTTATGAGCTGTTTAAGTGAAAATAAGCCCCAATAACTCACTTTTCGTAAATAGACGTAAAGATAAGTTCTTTTTTAGCTTATTATGATTTTCAGCTCAAGGTTCTTTATTAAAATTGTTCATGCTAGCTCCTTTACAAACTTTGCTCTTTCAAAGTTTGTAGTGATAAGCACTATTTAGAATTTATGCTTATAATTGGACTTTGGGGTAATATCGGTGGTAGTCCTCAGGGACCATTCCTGTAATTTTTCTGTTTTAGTTGTTTTTCAGTTAATCCTTGCCCGTTAGTACTTTAGTTCAGTTAATCCTTTTCCCTTTTGCACCATTAGTCCCTATTTTAGTTAAGTGATTAGTTTTATTTAGTTTTAATTAATAATTAGGGTTAGTCTTAATTAGTTTAATTAGTCTTTAATAAAAAGATAAAAATTAGGGCTTTTATTTTTAATAATTTTTGGCACTTTTTCTTTATTTAGTGAAATTTTAGTTTACATTTTTAGGGTTAAATTTTAGTCAAATTGCTTAATAGTTGCGTTTTCCGTATTTGTTTAATTGTTTATTTAAATTTTATTTTTAAATCTTTCCAAATCAAATATCTTCACTTCATTCAAATCAGAATCCAAATTAAAACGTGGTTTCAATTTCACTAGTCGTTGGGGAAACAACCCGGGTAATCATACTTACCCGGTTAAATATACGTATTATATATTATATTATATATATTTTTAAGAGTGAATTTTATCAGGGTAACTTGGTATTTTTCTTAATTACTCATTAAACTCGGAATATCTATATTATCTTGGTAAATTTTAAGTGTATAAAACTCTTCGATCTTAACCTAGCTTGCTTAGCTGACCCCTCATTCGTTTTTGCCAAGTAATAGGCAAGATGGATCTTTCGGAGTGTACGGCACTGTTAAAAGTATAAAAACAAAACAAATGCGGAAAACATATCCTGATTACCAGCCGAGAACCAAAAGACGTTTTCCGGATGATTTCCTCTAAAAGGTTTCAAAGTCGGTATGGATTTCACAGGACAGTGAGAATTTTGATAATCATTAACATTCAATCTCATCCTCATGACGGATGCGACGGACTTGACCTTCTCTATCAATTCGAATAGACGAAGTGATGTCTTCGATGGAAGGAGGGTTGGTTTGATATGGACCATCCGAAGGGATACCATATACCAACTCATCAAGTCTCCACCTATCGGTAAAGACACATGCTCCTTCACAGGGAACGTCAAAGTTATTTAAGCTAAATTTTTAAAAGAGTAGGAGTAGGCGTTGATTTTTGAATTACAAAATTCGACAAACATTTTTGACCTTCGTTTGGATAACTCATAGCGTTACTGTTGTAAAAAATCATAGAATTAAAAGAAGGACACACTTGTTGATTGATTTCAAGAAGGACACTCAAATTCGAAAAATGAAGAGAAGACCCAAAAATTGTTTAGATCCCGTAAAGTTAATCAAAAAACCACCCGACCCTCGCTGAATGTATCGTTCTTCAAAGGTTTCTATGTTTTTCTTTTATGGTGAGAACGAATTCGTGAAATTTTAGGATATGGCTGTTTTGTATTTTTGTAATCTTCAGCAAGATTTTCGGAGAATGATTTCTAGAAGAAAAATAAAATCACATTTTTTTACTTTTCCATATTATATGTCATGAGCAATGTTTCTAGTGTGTGCATAAATGTAAACTAATGTGGTGTCGTAATGATTAACTCGACCTAAATATAAAAATCCTTAGAGTTATACCAAACGCTCCTTAATTTGAATTTTGCTCATCAACAAGTCAAAAAAAGACATATGAATTTGTATCTCGAATTTGTCATGATGATCATGTATGCATGTGTTGAAAACGTTTTTGGGTTGGATTAACAATGCATAACAACAATTTTATTATGTTCCTAACGTGAGTGATTTGAAAATAAAATTAGGGTTTTGGTTTGAAATCAATTTTTCAACAAATTCACTAATGTATGCAAATCCTATATCTACGGGAAGCATATTAGTTATACATTGTATCCTAGTACTCTTAATTGTACAAAATTGAAAGAAAAATCAAAAATCCCCAATTTTAATTTTTGGTGTTCATCATGAACCCTAGACTTAAATTGAAAGAAAATAGATGAAATGACTTACAATTGATGATCTTTGTGATATTAGGATTGATTATTAAGTTTATTGATCTTCAATGTGATGTTTTAGATGGTTGATTTTGAGGTTTGGTGGGTTTTGAGTCTTGATCGTCTATGGCAGCAGTGTAATTGGGTGTTTGTTTTTCTGTTTTGAAATTTTTTGTTTTTTAACGTGTCCCATTTTGTTGACTTGTTGTGGCCGGTCCATTTTTATCGGCGGTCCCAAATCTATTGGGGCCGCCTATTGGGGGCGCTCGGCCAAGGGGTTTTTAGACTTGGTTTTGACAAAAATTTTTTGATGAGGAGTTGCTAGTGAACATTTAATTTTCATTTCGCGAATTAAATATGCTTAAAGTACTTCGAATGAAGTATTTAAGTTGTCACGACACAGAATGGAACACGAACTAGAGTTGAGACAGAAGAAAGAGATAGTTAAACGAGCTCCTCTTTGCCCTACTCCACTCCCCGAGTATCCGACTCGAGATTTCACTATGTCAACAAGCTTCTTTTAGGCAGAGAAAACCATTTACACGTCGCTTACGTTATTTTCTGACACTAAGCAAATGTCTGAGGTCATAATCTTACCCTAGAAACCAATCTACACTTCACAAGATATACAACACTCCACAGATCTACACTATAGGATTACACATTATCTGAATATCACACAATATTACACAAGTTAATACATAGTGTTTGGTTCTTAGAAGAAAAGAGGATAGAATTACTATTACACTTGGTTTCTTGACGTTATTCAAGTTTTTCTATTGAACTTGAGTGAGTGGGAAGAGATGGAGTAGAAGGTTAGAATCCTCTAAAGTTGTGTCATAAACATTATACATCATGTTCACCAACACCAATAAGTTAATTGCATAAAAAATTTTCTTTTAATAAAAATCATGGGCCACTATATTTTTTTTTCACTCACAATACTTTTACATGATCTAATATGTTTGACCATATCTTTAGAGTTCTTTTTCCGAGAAGAAGAGATTAGATTACTTGAAACAAGATCTAAGTATGTTAGTGATCAAGATATTTAGTGAGAGAAAGAAGGTTTAGAGAAAGATAGAAAAGACTGAAAAATTTCATGCAAAGAGGAATATTTTTCTACTGGGAATGGAGCAATATTTATAGGCAAGGAATCCCAACGGCTCTCTGGGGGCGACGTTTTGGTATCGGCGGTTTTTCTTATTTCCCTCTACATTATAATAAGGGGGCCGCCCATGGCCTATAAAGGGAGCCGCCGCCCTAGTCTCATCTCCCTTTTTGTCTTTTTTGTGGGGCAAGTTGTATCCTGGTTGTAGAATGCTCGTTTTGAGGCGAGAATTTGTAATTCAAATTTTAGTTTTTATTAAAAACTTTTTATTTTAATTAGTGAAGATTTGTAAATGTATTTTTGAGAAAATAAGTTTTTGTAGATTAAAACAGGAGGAATTAAGAGACCAAAAAAATATTTTCTTGATCACTAATCATGCTTAATTAATTTGTTTGTCCATACCTTAAGTGATCACTAATCTTAGAAATGAAATTTTACATTTAATAATTTGTAAACGTTTATTTTTATTATAAACGTTTTTACATTTTGTTATTATCAAAACGTTGAGAGGTCGAAAAATATAAATAATGTTTTTAGACATTATTTGTATTAACAGAAATCATCAACACAAACAAAATTTTGAAATCTTAAAGAGATCTTTTAGAAAAAGAGATTTTAGAGTTGAATGAGAAAATTAAGAAACTTGAGAGAAATAAAGAAATTGACATCATGTGTGAGTCGTGTCAAGAACTTAAGTTAGAAAATGCTAAACTTAAGGAAACTCAAGTTAAATTTGTAAAATTTAATAAAAGTGCTAATTCACTAAGAGAAGTGTTAAGTATTCAAAAGTCACCTAGTTGTAAAATAGGTTTATGATTTGATAATAGTAAAGCGTCAACAAGTGGAACAAAATCCATTAGCTTTGTTGGGTCATCTGTTGAAAATGCAATCAACGGATCCACCAAAAAGGTGCACAGATCCACCATCCCTAGATCTATGGATCCGCCGAGTAGCCAAAAAGTGACAAAACACCTTTTTAGTCCACCAATGTCTTCGAGATCGAATTTTGTCATTACTAGGAAGAAACTAATACATAGTAAGATTAAAGAGTCAATGAAACCATCTTTAAAACCAACTCTTAAGAGTGTTTTAGGTTATGAAAACCGAGTCTAGGTCTAAAACACCTCTACCTAGAAGAAATAATTTTTCTCAACAAAGACGCAACACACCTCAACCTAGAAGAAACTCTAGCTGGCCAATTTACCAAAATCATTATCCTATAAATTGGAACAACAATCAAAATCATGGTTTTGTACATATAGGAAATTGTATTCCATTTCAATATCCTAACCAATTGCAACAAATGCAAGGGATGTACAACACTAACATTTTTGTACCCATGCGATATTGGCGATAAAGCGCTTAAGTTTACTTTTGCTTAATTAGGTATGCTTGAGAACTTGTTTGGAGCCGGACGAATGAATTAAAGATAGTGGTTGCTCCAAACACATGACGAGAAACAAAAGTCTATTCTCAACCTACAAGGCATACAACAAAGGTTATGTTGCTTGTGGTAGTAATTTAAAAGGAAAGATCTATGCATGGTTACGATCTCTAATGACTCCACCTTACTATGTCAACTGTGAACACGTTGATAACTTAGCTTTCTTTTTGCTTAGTGTCGGCTCAACTTTGTTGGACTATTAAGTGCAATGTCCTTATACGGAAGATGGTAGCGAAAATAATTAAAAAGATGATAACAATTATAGGAAATAGGATAGGAAAAAAACGGTTTATATGTCCATAGAAAATTAGGAAACAAATTCTCAAAGACAATATATGGTCCTTACCATGGTAGTTGATAACCTCTACGTTGTGGCTTTGAAGACTTGGCATGCATTTATGGTTTAATCCCAATCTTTGTCAATCCAAAGAATTGGTTAGGATCTACTAAGTTAAAATATGATAAACATTTTTGTGATTGCTTGCAAATAGAGGAAAAACATAGGGCCCCATGCAAAGCCACAAAGCTAAAAACATGGTTTCCACTAATAGATGCTTAGAACTTTTACATGTGGATTTATTTGGTCCATCCGCTATTAAGAGTTACAGCGGTAACTTATATACATTTGTAGTAGTAGATGATTATTCAAGATACACTTGGACAAGATTCTTGAAAACAAAAAACGAAGCTTTTAAGAAATTTGAAATATTAAGCAAGAAAATACAAAACCAACTAGGATGCTCTATAGTTGCCATTAGAATGGATCATGGTCGGGAGTTTGATAATGAAGTACAATTCAGAGCCTTTTGTGATGCACAAGGCATTACTCATAACTTCTCGGCTTCTCATACTCTGCAATCAAATGGGGTAGTTAAAAGAAAGAATTGTACTTTACAAGAGATGTCTAGGACTATGTTAAATGAACAATCCATACCTTAAAATTTTTGATGCAACGCCGTTGACACCTCAACTTATATTCTCAATAGAATATTGATCCGACCAATTATAGGTTAGACCGCTTATGAAATATTTAGTGGTAGGAAACCGTCGTTAGAATATTTCAAAGTATTTAGAAGCAAGTTCTTCTATATTAATAGTAATGTTTATTTATCCAAGTTTTGACCCAAAGTCATATCGAAGGTGTTTTTCCTAGGATATTCACAAAATAGCAAAGCATACATCATTTTAAATAAACATACCATGAAAGTTGAAGAATCACTCAACGTGACATTCGATGAAAGTCCCCCTCTTACCAAATTATCACCATTGGTTGATGATGATGTTGATGAAGAAGAAGCCATAGAAAATAATGTTAAAGTATCAAATAATAATAATACCGAAGATGAGTTCTTAGAAGTTGAAAAAGTCGTTAACATTAAAGAGTCTAAAAATCACCCATTAGAACATATCATAGGAAATCTTAATCAAAGAACATTAAGATCACAAGCTTAAAATCAAAGTAATTTCTTTTGTTTCATCTCAACCATAAAACCTAAGAATGTCAATGAAGCATTAGGAGATGAAAGTTGGGTTGTAGCTATGCAAGAAGAATTAAATCAATTTATTGCTAATCATGTTTGGGATATAGTTCCTCTACTATGGATTCATAAGTCTTAGGATACAAATTGGTATATAGGAATAGTTTAGAGTAATTTTAGGTATTGTGTCCAGAAATAAGGCTAGATTAGTAGCACAAGGATATAATCAACAAAGAGGTATAGATTATGATGAAACATACGCACCGGTAGCTAGACTAAAGTCTATTTGAATGCTTCTTGCTATTGCTTATGCTAATGATTTTAAGTTATATCAAATGGACGTAAAAAGTTCTTTTCTAAATGGTTTTATAAATGAAGAGTTTTACGTTACTCAACCTTCCGGTTTTATTGATTTTGAAAAACCAAACTATGTTTATAAACTTAACAGGCTTTGTCGTTTTAAGCAAGCTCCTAAGCTTGGTATGATAGGACATAAAACAATTTTTGCTAAAAAACATGAGTATTCTATGGGAAATGGTTTGATGAATATGCTTAGTAATCTTATAACACTAATACTATAAAGAAATTTAGAGAGAGAAAGTGGATAGGAGGTAGATTTTTGTAAAGACGAAAAGTAAGGAAGAATGGAAAGATTAGATTTGTTGTGTGAATGAACCAACCACCAACTCCCTCTCATGTGTGGAAAGGTATTTATACATCTAGTAATCGGCCATTGGGTTTTGCTTATGGTTCTTTCCATGTGTCTTTGGCCCGTTAGTTACTAATATTTCATTTGACTAATTACGAGTTACGACTAACTATATGGTAGTGATCAGATACTTTTTGTGGTTCTAACAATCTCCCCTAAGGGAGGTCACTCCAATTTACAAAGACTTAAACCTAGCATACTATGCTTTAACTTTAGTCTTGAGTCTAGTCTTTAATTCATCTTCAGCTTGTGAATGTCTTAGTGAATCTTTGACTTTTAGGCTTTGGACCTTGTTATCTTTGGACTTGATTAGAATGGATCTTGAACTTCTTGAGTTCATCAACCAAAACATACCTCTTTTACATATCTTATAATCTTGCATCTTGTGATCTTGTGATTTGGACCTAAAACATGATCATACTTTTCTTGATATGATAACTTGAATGCTTAAGGATGGTTTATCTTCGAAGTTACTTTAACGTTACAAACTTTTGTCGATCTAGAAGGACATATAGTATCAGGGTAGCGAAAGTCTTGAAAACGTGTTGTGTTCTTTGAGCTGTTTCATGATGTCTTTATATATGTCGGTCGAGTATGAGCATGTGGTTATGAATCTTTGAGTCTGCTGGAACCAGGTACCTCCATGTCCATCTTTATATATTCCTAAAATAAAACAGTTAGCAATAAATCTGGGGGTAGAATATGGAGGCTTTGTACATTCGCCTTGTGTTGTTTGAAAGTAACCTTCGAATCCGGTGAGGATCGACCTGTGATTAGGTAGATTCAATTTAAGAAGAATCTCCTTGACATGATTTACAGCTTAAGTATTGAATCTTTCTAACACATATTTATTAGATTCATCTTACTCAGCATGTTCTCATTACCGGAACGTCTTAAAGCAGACAACATGGTATAAGTAAACCAGCGAGTTACTACCTCGCCGATTGAAATAAAAATTGATTTGAAAAATCATATGGAGTTAGTCTCTTACTAAAGTGTTTTTGCTAATACCTTTGTGAGGCTTCCCATGGACATAAGATTGAAAATTGATTTAGAAAATCAGTCGGTGTGTCAAATTGAAAACGGTTTTTATGACACACAAACAGTTTTATCTTTTTCAAAATTCATCAATTCATAAGCTAGACCGAATCGATATCCAGTATCACAAGCTAGATCCGTATAGGATCTCACATGTCACCTACCAAGAGCTTGTTTAATGTTGGCTCAAGAAGGATTTCCATCTTCACTGTGAATACTTAAGTATCACTCAAATGTTCTAGCAAAATTACAAGCATAATGCGTAGGATTCTTAAGTTATAACTTGTTTTCACAATGTGTGAGCAACAAATATCTTTGAACAGTGTCCTAGTGAGATTTATAGATGATCTTTTGGCTCTAGACTCAATAGTGCACCATTGGTTTTAGTGATCAGAGGCTGGAGCGGACTGCCACCTTTTCAATACCAACTAACTTGGAGTGAGAAAGTCGATAGAAATACGTGTAATCTCTGTGAGAAATGAAATAGAAATCTTTTGAGAGATTCTAAGTGGCTAGGGAGGGTTGTGTATTACATCAATAGGTCCATGATGTCAGTCTTCAATGTCAGCAATCATCTTTGTGATTCTAGACAGCAAATGTATTGACCCAGTTTCTGCCTATGTATAAGGAGGGCTTCTTTCATTTCACTCTTTATCTTAACTTTTCTTTTTAATTCCCTTCAACGCTTATCGAGACTTCATAACTAGTACCTTGTTGGGTTTGTTCCAGTATTAGCTCCATCTCAGTCTGCACTCTTTCCTTATTCTCACTTTTACTCTTTTTTTCATACCTAAGGACTCCTACACTATCTAGTGGAATATCCCTAGGTAGATCCCTCCAGTTCTGGCTAGATCATAGGAATGAATACCTAAACTTAACCACCTTATAACTCCAATACAGTAATATAAATGGTCGGTCTTTGGTACTTCCACATTTCAACCAATCACGTAACCATTTACTTCCCCTTCATATGTGCATCGATTAATCGAAAGAGTTTAGCACATATATGGGATAGCGTACACTTGAGATCCTAAAAAATCACATTATTAGCCATATATTTTAATCATATTTTCTCCCCTTATCAAAAATGTTAAATCTCTTAATATATCGGATATTAATTGATAAAATATATGCATTCGGGGAGAAGATGTCCAATTATTAACAAGCCGATTATTGGAACATATTAATGCTCCCCCTTAAATTATGAGGGAATTATATGGTGTTTGAGTATGATACTTTGAAAATTTTTGAATTTACTAAGAAATTCTTGAAAATTCATACTCAAACACTATATATGCCTACTTTTTAAGTCTACACTATTTATATACATATTCACAAGATTATTATATACGAGAAATTGACCTGAAATGAGTTGAGACAAAATATGACAAAGTCATATTGTCCTTTCCAGTAGCCTGAGATCATTCCCGTATTCCCTTCCACCAACGAACTTCTCTAGATTCCGCATCAACCTCCTTTGATAAAGCTGTTTGTATATATCCTAAACCATAACCCGAGCCCTCTTCTTGTCTAAGTTACTTCAAGCAGTCTTGAAGTATAAAGCCCAAATATCTGAAGTACACAACTAATTCGAACCAAGAACACCAAAGTCAAATTAAGTCCCCGGATGTCCGTATTTCTCCTTACACGTTTGTGGTGATATAAATTGTAACACCAAAGTCAACTAAGTCCTGGATGACACAATTATTCCCTCTAAGTAGCTGAAAAGATAACACCTAAGTCAACTAAGTCTAAAATGTACTCATTTCTTTCTGCAAGATAATTATCATAACCTATTGAAACCTCTTTTGTCCACTATTTCGACTCCTTTTAAAAATAATAAGCTTAGTGAATTAACTGATTGGGTTATACATTAATTTAAGCCAAAAGAGCTCTTCTCACATTTTAAATAATTATTCTCAAAACACTTCCCCCTGGGAACTCAAATGATTCATACTAAAAAATAACAAGATATCTCTTCCCCATGTGGATGAAATATGCAACCCGAAAGTACAAGTTTAAACACTGATTTTCTCTTGCGGTTATGACATTTGTCATCTCAAATGGCCTAAAAATTTAGAATAGGGTAAAAATTCTATATGGTACTCATTATCTTTCTTGTAAATCTAATTCCTTCCCGCCTTTGCTGGTTTTGTTACCTCAAATCAGCAAAACCTAGTACCACATATTCTAAGAGATCGTGTTCGAAGAAGTGATAACTTAAATCTATTCCGTGAGAATCTATAAGTCTTAAAATTGCAAAATAAGTCCTAAATTTTGAAATAAATGACATCTAAAGCTCTTTATAGTAATATAATTTAACTCCTATGAATTGTGATCCTCGTCATTATCAAAATCTTATCCTAATTACCGTGACTTATTTTGAAAGACCGTTTTAAAATATTATTAGATGACACATTCTCCCCCTAAAATGATGACCCGTTTTCTATTTAAAGAGTTGTTGTCATTGTTTGAGTGGTCGAATTGTCTTTGAAAATCTTTTTGTGATTACTGAAAACACTGATTCATTGTGAAGACAACTTTTTACCAATAACAATAAGATTTCTCTTATTTTGACAAAGAAATGCACTAACACATACATTAATTTGTATATAGGAAGCATGAGTTGTGTTGCAAAATAAACACAAGCTTTTGCATGGTCATAAAGTAGACCATGCCCGAGAATAAATTCCTGTTGAGAGGTCAAGTTTTCTTTTGAACTACTTGCTGTAAAGAGGATGATCGGTTGCATCTGAAATAATAGCGAGCCATTTTGGCATGTTTTGAAAGCTTCTAAAACTTTTGCTCGAACTTCATTTACAGCCTCGTATCTTTATTAAATGATATTTCTAAGGCTGTAAATGTTATCGATTTTCAGAAGACATGGCAGAGATACATATTTTTATATTTTTTTCTGATTTTATAATTTTGTATTTTGTTTTTTTGATTTTATATTTTTCTATTTTGTTTTTATAAAATTTTATAATAAAAAAAATAAAAATACAAATAAAAATATTTTTTTTTTGTGTTTTTATGATCTTATATATTTGCATAGGATACAAGAAGATTTCTCTTCTTTTGAAGATAAAGCGCACTGAAGCGTACACTCTTTCCGTTTCTTTGAGGAGCGGGGCCGAAGTGTTGTCTACAACGCCATTAAATAAGCTCGAGTTTTATGCACTGAATTTACATGATGCCATAGAATGAAGACCGAGTTACAGTCTGAGGTAACTGTAAGTCATTTTTCTTGAAGTCCAAGTCCTAAGCTGATATTTACTTAGAAGTCATTGACCATATTGATTAGATGTGTAAAGCAGCCCAAATCTAATTGCTAAGGTACGATTTGTATGACCTACATTGTATACTTGAAGAGTATAGAAAAGAGAAACATTGGATCCCATAGGATTTATTGGGTCTAAGTGTTAGCAGTCATAGATTCTACCATCTAGTGCATTACTCGAACTCACAGGAATTTTGTTTCCTTGGGTCGCCATGAGATGTACTAACTTGTTTTTAGTTTCTTATTACAATTGAGTTTAAATAGTTTCCTTAGGAGGCACTATTTGAGTGGAAGTGTATCTGGTTAAAGACACTAGTTCCAACTTAGTGAATAGTCCTATCCTATGGTACCCCTTTATATCTAACATTTTAAACATTTTACCAGGAGGGTTTCATTCTTCAGTTTAATGACTTAACACCTTAGCTCTAGCACGATCATTCACTTCAAAAAAATATTGTACAACACACAAATCATGTCTTGCATCAAAAAATCATTTGTTGCATGTTAAGCACATAGATTTAGAATCACTATCTTCTTTAGTCAGACTAGGCTTAGCATTCCTAGTGTAGGCTTCTACTTTTTGAGATTTCTAGTTGATACGTAATGGTTGCATGATCCTATGGTTCTTTGTTTCACTTTGAGGTTTTGACCTGCTAGCATTAGTAGAACATTTTTCATTTGTAGAAGGCACTAAAGGTTTGCTAGTGGTCTGAGTCTGGTGAAATTCTACTTGAATTTGTGTGTTATTGTCTGATGTTGTTCTAGTCTTTGCAAAAGTGACTTTTCTAGCTTTGTTCATTGGTGTAACGGCAACCAACTTCTCACTCTTCAATGGGGAACTAGGACATGTATTACTAACATATACTAACAACTCCTGAATCTATTTCGTATACATACAAGCATAAGCTAACGCATTATCCAAAGGATTTAAGATTCTAGCTTGTTCAACTACATCACAAAGAGTGTCAGCATTTTCTTTAGTGATCCTAATGTAGTCTACATGTGCTTCCTATTGTTCTTGAGGTTTAGGGAGAGTGGTTCCAATCTACCTTTACACTACGGGGGCACATCATTTGGCCATTCACGGATTCACGACAAGCAACAACACTTTTTCCCTTTTAGTTTCCTTAATTCTACTTTCAATGTCGTTATTGCGAAAACCTTTTCTTAAAGTTGAGCATTTAAATCCGAATTTTCAATAGATTTTGCATTGATTTGAGCAATTAAAGCTTCACATTGTTCTTTTGATCGAATACGTGTTGGTTGGATTGAGTCATAAGTGGCTTATAGGTCTGTATTTTTACAAAATGATTCATTTTCAGCAATAAACTTGTGGACATAACCCTATGATCCAATTCAATATTTTTGTTTCCAATCTCTTCTATGTCCTTATTTGAACATTATCCCATTCAGATTGCGACTAACGACTTAATTCCTCTCTTTCAACTTTTTTATGACCGTATCTTTCTCTTGCGACTGAGCTTTCAATTCATTTAATGCAAAATATTGATCATAACTTGGAGCACTTTGATTTGAAACAGAATTGTCTATTTGAAAATTTTCCTGATTAAGTTAAGAATCAGCTTCTAAAGAGATGCAATGTTTTTCAAGAGTGGTATAACTTCTGAACAGTTTATCGTAAATCTCTTTTTCATGAAATCCTTTTTGTCCGAGAAGCGCAGTCCCAAGTTTGAGACACTTAATGCACATTCACATAAGCAATAATTTACAGAAGAATTCAAATTAAGTTCACTAAATCTGTGTTGGATGACTGTTCCAAGGAGTCATTCATTTTCGTTCAAAACTTTTTCATTTTAAACTTCAAATGTCATTTACTCTAAAGATATTGTTCCACACCCTTTCCATTGATGAAAGACATTTTTGGACTTCAAAAAGTTGCACAATTAAATTATTGATCGAAATGTATTGAATAAGTCCTTCAGAGCTTTACAAATGGAATTATTTCATCCCGAAAACAAGCATTTGTATGTTCAGACCCCACGATCCCCAGTGGATGGAGTGGACGTGTTCTTTCTTTGACAAACACACGTCAAATCCAGCAAGATGGTGTTTAAGTTCTTTAAACTCGTATTACCATGGTGACTTTAGAAGTTCTTTAGAACATCAACTTTTGGGGTCTACAAGAAGGATGATGATCTTAAGAATCATAGAATTCTGAGACCATATGGCTTGGGCTGCAATGATTTCAGGTTGGATCAATGGTTTTAATAGTCTTGAGAAATTTGGTTATAGACGGCTTTATCTACGGGGTTGTATTAACTACTTTTCTTAAACAATCATTGGGAGCAGTTTTTGAAAAGCATTTGTGAACACTCTCTTCAGCAAGCGCATGGTTATATCGGAGTCAAGAAGCCCAATAGCTCGAGGGTGCTTTATGACTTACCATCATAGTGCTTTGTTCAAACTGCTGACTTTCTTCAGAAAAGAAAGGATTTTGAAAACCCCTTTTGAGCTGTTGATTGGGTATGAGCAGAGAAAACTGAGGTTTCGTCAAAACATGTGAACATTTTGTGTTGATTGATCTCCTTTTTTTGTTTTTTTTTAAAAACAATATAATATACGTTTTGATCTGCTTTTCTAAAACAATCTCTCGATCACAATGTGTCTAGAGTCTTATTGCGTAAAATCTTTTTTTGAGAAGAGTAATTGGGTTTGCATTAAAGATTCTTTCCTTTTACATGTTCTGAAAGAATTTGTTTAAGATGATCAATCTCGACAGACTATTCACATGAATCTGAAACGTTATCTTTACTTTTTAAATCAACATTTTGGCCTTCTTTCAAAACTTTAACTTGTTCTTTATATCTTTCAAGCTCAGCAGTTAAAGTATCATTGACACTTTATGGTCCCCAGATTTATCTTGGTGCAATTAATTACTTAGGTTTTCAGTTGTTCAATCATAGATAATATTAGTGCATCTTGTTGTGAAGATGAGTTAGAATTCTGAACAGCTGCCTGTTATGATTATTTCACATACTGAGAATAAGGAATGATATTGCTATCACTGGTTATTTTAGTCTCTGAATGATTCACAACACTCAACTATTCAGAAGACAGCATCACCTGCACACCATGATTAATCATATTGTTATACCATTTTCTGGATTTGTGTACCTCATGAGAGCATCTGAACCATAACTGAGATATTGCCATAAACTTGGTTGTGCATAAGGTACGTCAATCACAAATCTAATCATATTCTTCAACTCCATCCAGCTTGAAAGAGTGCATGAGTTTCACTATGAAACACATGGCCAAAATTAATCTTTCTCTAGTAATCTTCCAAATTTCAAAGTTGGTCTTTGCTCGCTTCCTGTAGTGTGCTAACACATATGTTGCTTGAGACATTGTATCTTCTTTGATTGAATATACGGCCTTGCTATATGATCATTACCCGTTGAATAATTACCCACATAACTCAGAGTCTGTCTTTCTGGCATAGCAACTTGATGCATTGGATTTGATGAAGTCTCTAGTTGATTGTTGGTGTGATGGTAAGTTTGAAAGCCAGATGGTACTCAAACATGTTAAAGCTTTGTTACGCATGTCATAGTGGAGCATCATGTGAAGAAAGTAGGGGCAACAAGGCTTGAACATAAGTGTAATAGAATTTGCTGTTGATTGTAGAGAAACATCTGGGTGGCTGTGAGATACGTGTTGATGAATCGACTTAGATGATTATGGATGAATCACTTAATAAGTTTGTGATTAATCCCTTGATAAGATTGTGGATAATCATTTGATATATTGAGGAGGATTCACTTGATATATTTGGATGAATATATGGTTGAGATAAATCACTTGAGAACTATGGATGAAACATTGAAACTTGATGAGGACACTTGGAATCTGTGATTGTTGATTGTAGAACTATCTCATTCATGTTAAACATTTGAGTTAATTGATGTGTGAAATCGTAATTTGTGGACCTTTTGTAGATTAATGAGTTGTTGTTGTGGTTTGAAATTAATAACGTTTCACCATGATAAGGAAATTTACAAATCTATGATTTAAATCGAGAAAATAATTAAATCTTTCACAGGATTTTACAAAATCAAGAAGAAACCTTGAAGCAATGATTAATCATTGTGAAATCATTGTTGTTGTTGAAGAACTTGAGCTTTTGTTGATGAATAAATGAGCAAAACGTCAACGTGCACAAACTTTCCAACGTAAAAAAATGATATCGGTTGATTACAAATTATATAAGGACAAACTGTGCAATTACGATTCACTTTGGAAGGACGAAATGGTTGTTTTATAAGTGTAAGGCTAATGGTGTAATGAGATTTAACAAAGGGGTTAACAAGCTAACAAAGACAATGGTGAAAAAGTATTGAAATCCAGGTGCCAAAGTTGTAAAATTTTGAAATAAGTTATAAAATAAATTTTCCCCTCCATGCACGTCACGTCCTTCATTTTAAATTTTAAATAAGACCGATTGTATTTTTGATCCTCGCGAAACATACGTTATCGTTCGTTCAATGTGAATATACCGACGATGATCGAAACGATCCCACAATCGCAATGTATAATGAAAAAGTACATCTTAGGTAACCGACAACTCTGAACCAAAAAACCAAAATAGACTTAAAACGTGTATTGTGATCTAGATAAATGGTAAATCCGGTTCTTATTGCTTTTGATAGTTCTGTTTCAACTACAAACCTAGTTGTTCGGTTAAACTAGAAGAGAAGTTGTTCGGTTATAACATGGAAACTAGTTGTTCAGTTGTCACTAAGTGAAACAAGTTGTTTGGTTCACAAGCAATGATTATCGGGTTCTCAATGGAAATATTTTCGGTTTTCAAATGGAACAGGTTGTATTCGTTTCACAAAGCATGAGTTGATCCGTTCTCAAATGGAAACAGGTTGTTTGGTTTGCAAATGGAACAAGTTGTTCGGTGTACTATGTATTGTGTCCTTGCTTTTGTCTTCAACCGAAACAACAAAACCCCCAATCGTCCTTGGATGCTAAAACTGTGGATCTTTGTCTTCCTTGTCTTCACCGTGGACCACAAAGGATAAGCAATCGTCAAAAAGCTCAAATAAGCTTTTGATACAAATAAGCCACAAGTTTAATAAGCCACGAAAATAATAAATAAGCTGGAACAAAGACTACAAATAAGATTACGTTATATTCTAAAAAATAGGACAATCCCAAATAAGTTGTTTGCCACAAAAATAAGTCACGAAAACTTCTTAACAATAAGCTACTAAGAATGAAAAACCATATTCTAGGAAGAAACTGTTTTGAAGAGTAAATATGCCAATAAGAAGTTTCACTACTATATGGGCCACGAAATGAAAACAAATATACTTACGGTTTTGAAGTAATAATGTTTAACACACAAACTGGCCACAACAAATCTACTAATGAAATTTTTGATAACGAAAATAGAAAAAAAAATAATTTAATTAAACTAAAATACGTATGGAGTACAAAAATAAGCCGATAGTGTTATATAAGCCCAAAAACTTTCGAATAAGCTCCAAAAACCAAAATAACCGACAACTAATCACTAAAGGAACCAAGATAGAACCATGACTCTTGATACCAATTGAAGGATATTATAATTTCACACACACTTAGAAACTTAGAAAGAGAAAGCTAGAGAGAGAGTAGATGGGAGAACACACTCAAAAACACACATAAGATTGTGAAAAAATGCATTCAACTAACACCCTCTCCATGTGTGGAAAGGGTATATATCCTTACCAAAGTGGATGGCCGGCCGAGCATTCATGGCTTACCTTTGGACTTTCAATAAGCCGGCCCAATTAGATTACTTAGATATTACATTGAATTGACTAACTATTACTAAGGCTCGTGAGATAATGATCACTTCACTAAAAACTGAATTCCTAACACTTCCACTCCATACAATCTAGCATTTTTCATTCTCAAAAGAATGAAAAAGACTCGAAACAAACCTAAGGAACTCTTACCTTATGAATGCGTACAGACTAATTGTTAAACATGTTGTGTCCTTTCTCTTCTAATTACAATTAATTCACTAACGCTCCATAGCGAGTCATGCATCCCCTCGCTCCTCATTATGAGCGAAAGACGGCATTGGAATCATGGCAAGAAAAGACCTCGTGACTCAAATGCTAGCTCCTCTTCTACCACTCTAAATCATCCATCCTTATCTCATCCGTTGGATGACACCATTGATGAAAATGATAAAGAATCGTTTCATTCTAACTCTTCTTCTCCTTCTCAAAACGTCTCTTCCTCGTCTAATGTTGTTTCTAGAGTCTGTCAAAACCCTACTCATGAAAGTCAATACTTAAACACTTACCTCTTTGAAACCATAAACCTTCAAACTCAACAACGCCGAGATGCTCATCGAGAAGGGTTAATGTCAATTGGACAAGCTCTCAAGAACATGATGATGGAAACAGAAGTAAACATGTTGCCCATAACGATTAGAGATTCTTATTATTATCTATATTATCTAGTACATATCTTAGATTTTTACTAGGATTGGTGAATAATGGATTTCATGTGACTGGGATGATCTTTTTAATTTATCATTCCTAAACATCTTCGTCGTGAACTATTTTTAGGAGATTATAACATGCGTATAATATTACTATAAGCTAAATGATTTGCATCTTAGTGTATGACCCTATATTCTTGCTTAAATTGATTGATTCTTAAATTTGGAAGATGCTAAAATCACTAGACAGAATAAAGGGAAAAACTAGAAAAAATTCATTTTTTCCAGAAAATGGCCCCCATAAACATCACCCCCCCCGTAACCCACCCCCTCCCCCTAAAAAAAATACATATAACGGAACCTCCTAACAATATGGACCGCCAATAAGGGGGAACAATAATTTATAAGGTTTGCCTCTTTTTCATGAAAAAAAAAAAAAAAATATGTTTGACCCTCGAACATCAGCCTCTATACTGGAACTTCCCTGTTTAGCCAAACCGCCTCTTGAACCTTTTATCACTCAAACCATGCTTTGCCACTTTCTAACATTACTTCCATTATTTAACTAATCCATCCTTCTTCACTCACCATCACCAAACTCCTCTCCCTATCATCTTTACTCTCACCACCATTGTCTTGCTCAAACCACCATCCAAACTTCTCTAGAAAACCAAGAATGCCAGTAAGACAAGTATGGAAGCGCAAGACATCCACTCTAAAATCATCACCTCCTTCCTAAAATGACTCACCTCTATTTCCTCAAAGAGTACATCTTCAATCTCCTTTACTACCATCCTATAATCCATTAAGAGATCAAATGATTAACAAACTTTACAACATCTCCACTATTCTTGATTCACACACTAACCCATCCAATGCCTACATCCATGCACCACTCTCACCACCACCATAACCAATTCATCCTCCCTCTCATGCTCAAGTTGAATTTCACTCAAGTTTTTGTCATTGTTGCAAGTATTCTAGAAACCAATTCCACTCATTGAGAAATGAAATCAACTTCATTCAATTTATTCTCACCCGTCTCATACCTCAAACTCGCACTCCTCCAAACCATGTTTCACCAACCTCATCCTTTTCCCTTTTTAATTAATCGTTCTCATATGATTAATCTACTTAAATAATCGATCATCTATCTTTTGATTATGGCATCTTCTATGATATAAGAATCAACTAGTCTAAACTTAATTTAATATTTATGTTATGCATGCTCATCTTTACTTGTATTATCAAAAGCTTGATTCATACCATTATAGTATGAATTTATCTTATCTCTTATTTAGTTTTAATTTGCAATCAAAGCTTCTTTGTATGAGGCTTAATTAATGTAATGAATGAAACAACATTATATTTAACTTGGCATGAATTGCTGAAAAAAGTTTAGAAGATATTGTCTGCAACTTATCACTACTAACTTTGTTTTTTATCAAACAATTTCGTAAAGAATCGGATCCCCTTGGTTCCCAAACGAGGGGGAGTAATACATCAAGGGGGAGTCTTGATATCATCGACTTCTTTCTTTCTACAATAATTCGACCGCATCCTTTTTTGAAATTCCGACAAAAAGGGTGAGAAATGGAATGAAAACTCGTTAATAATTTGAAACCTTTAATTTTATACAAAATGAGTTTATATTTTGTCATCATCAAAAGAGGGGAGATTGTAAAACGAAATATTGTCTAAGAAACGTATTTATATTTTTTTTCGACCTCTAATGTTTTGATAATAATAAAAATGTAAAAACGTTTACGATCAAAAATAAACAGTTACAAATTATTAATTGTAAAATTCCATTTTTAAGATTAGTAATCACTTATGGATATGGACAAACAAATATCATTAAGCATGATATTGATGAAGAAAAATAATTTTCTCTTACCTATCACATTTTTAAACAAAAGTATTTTACAAAAAAATAGAAATTACAAATATTTTCTAAATTAAAGAAAATTATTTAAATCTTAATTTAAAATCCCATTCCCTCCCCCCCCTCCCAAATGGAAGGTTTTCATAATAATACAACCTTCCACACAAAAAGACAAAAAAATGGAGCGTAGTCTACTAGGCGACCCCCTTATAGTCTGGGCGGCCCCTAGATATATATGGAACCGCCTGGACCGCGTGCAGTGATCCGTTAGGTTATTTCCTGCCTATAAATATTGGCTTACATATTCCTAGCTGAAAAACACACCTCTTTACATGAATTTTTCAGATAACTTTCTCTCTCTAAAAACCTTCTTTCTCTCTCTAAATCTCTTGATCACTAACATCCTTTGATCTTGTTTCAAGTGATCTAATCTCTTCTCCTCTTCTCTCCTCTCTATCAAGTGCAAGAGAAGAACATTCGTAATCGCCAAGAAACAAATTGTTATTTAGTGATCTCTTCTCTCTTCTTCAAAGTATCAAATCTCCTATTGTATTATCATGTGTAATTGTGTGATTCCGGATTGTGTGTAAATTATGATATATTAGACTTGGTAGATATAGTGTTTTGTGAATGTGGTAGATTGGTCTAGCTAAGAAGTAGGATCCGACATTTAGCTTAGTGTCGAAAAACAACGTAAGCAACGTGTAAACGGTTTTCTCCACCTGAAGGGAGCTTGTTGACATAGTGAAATCTCAAGTAGGATACTCAGGGAGTGGAGTAGGGTGAAGAAGAGCTTCGTAGCTAAACCATTATAAATCTTAGTGTCTTTGTTTGATTGTCCCTACACTCATCACTTTTAATTTTTGTGATTATTAATTA
Organism: Tanacetum coccineum; assembly: GCA_026074375.1. Taxonomy (NCBI): domain Eukaryota; kingdom Viridiplantae; phylum Streptophyta; class Magnoliopsida; order Asterales; family Asteraceae; genus Tanacetum; species Tanacetum coccineum. The sequence continues at coordinate 44,749 of BQNB010034992.1, forward strand.
GCATTAGTTAAGGCTTTTTACATTATTGATCTCAAATTGTTGATTGATTGTACAATACAACACAAATCTAAGTATTTTAAAATTGCAAACTTTTAAAAACGTAAAAAGACCTTGTAAACTATTTAACCCCCCTTCTTAGTTTCCCCGAACATCCAAGTGAATCTTTTTCTGAAGCATGGACACATTTCAAGGGACTACTCCAAAAGTCCCTCATCATGGCATCGATCTTTGGCTTCAAGTCCAAATCTTTTATGACCATGTCAATCCCTCCACAAGGCGAAACATCGATCAGGGACCGGCGTAAGCTTTGGATAAAACGCCAAAGAATCCTGGGCACTATAAGAGGACCTAAACTCTATGACAACGGAAGTTGTAATGACCTAAGGGACTTCGCTATAGCCTGTCAAGGCAATCTCTCTGGCCATCAAGCTGTCTCCGAGAACATCGACAGTACGTCTGTATCGAGCTTGAAAATCAAGTTCAACGCTTAATGGAAGCTCATCTTGATCCTAAATCATCTGTTCAAGTGAACAAAATCACTTCTACATGCGAAATATGTAGTGGTCCCCACAACACGTAATATTGCATGGAAAATACCAGGCAAGCTTTTATTGATTACGCATCCTCGCTCTAATAACGAAGCGGGAGGCAAGTGGTACACTTTCAAACCTGAGCAAAACAACCGTGGTGACACCTATAATCCGTCATGGAAAATTCACCCAAACATTAGGTGGAGGCAACCTCAAAATTCTGAAAACAATTTTTTAAACCCACCTAATTGTTTTCAACCGAACGGTTCGTTCCCGAACCGCTCCTTCAACAACAATCCTCAAAAATTTTCAAATCTTGAAGGACTAGTGTCTAACTTCATGGCATCTCAAGACGCTAGATTGTCCAAGTTTAAAGCCGATTTCAAACAACAACAAGGCGAGATGACTAACAAAATTGACACAGTCTTGAAGGCCTATTAATGATCGAATAACATGATCACTTTTAAGAGACACGGTTAAGAACCCGAAACTGAATATTATTTCCACCTCTCTAGTTTTGTCTGCTCGTTCTTACCCAGCGGAAGACCCTCAATGCTCATCCCATCCCCTCAACTCGATAAATGCTCTCAAAGCGTGTTCCAAGGAAGCAACCCATTCTCAAAAGGATCAGTCACAAACGGTCATTGAAATTGGAACACAACAAACATTAGAAGATGAGTTCAAACATTTACATCTTAACTTACTGGTTCTTTGAGTTCTAGCTCATGCTCCAATATACAATGCGATCCTTAACAAGTACATAGAGAGATTAGAGCTAGGCAAAAATGGTTCCGCGTTCATCCAAGGCAAAATGTCTGAGAGAGGACCCTGGATTATTCACTCTACCTTGTAGACTAGGGGACTCCAAACCTTTTGATACCTTATCCGATTTAGGGTCCTATGTGAACTCCATTCCATTGTACCTCTTTAAAAAGCTAAAAATTGGATTGTTAGAAGAACTTGCCATTTTTTTGGATTAGAAGAACGAAACTAAGTCTTATCGCCGTAGGAAACATCAAGAATGTAGAAAGTCGCACATAGTATGGTTAAAACTCTACACACTTCTATATAAAAGACATGGAAAAGGATCCTGCAACCCGTTACCTACTGGTAGGAAGAGGATTCTTAGCGACCGCTTATGCCGTGATAAATTGTAAAAATGCCAAAATAATGGTGGGAGAAGGAATCACTAGGTCCATATTTGGAGTAAAGTGTTAGGAATACGAAAGTATCGATCACTTCCATAAATATCGTTAGATAGCTCGTTAATGTAATATTTGGAAACTAGATAGGCTAGATAAGCAAAAGCCCATGGAATCCTAGAGACCTAAGCCAATTAAAATCCGGCCACATATGTGGTATAAAAAACCCTTTTTCCATGCCATGGAAAGGGTGTTGGTTGTTCATTTGTTTTCACATAGTAATCTAATATTCCTTTCTTACTTTCTCTTACTAAGTGTTCATCCAACCACCTCTCTTTCTCTCTCTAAACTCTACATAGAATCCATACCTTGTGTGTGTTAAAGAAATCTATAATTGGTATCAGAGCCATGAGGTGATTGTGAAGGTTTTGTGGTGCATTTTTTTCATCCTTGTTAACTTCGTTTATTTGGTTTAAACATCTCAAAGAGGTTTTCCACCTTTTTGAGGGTTTAAAAATTATAAAGCCTCCCTTTTTCATCCTGCTACGTACATATATCTGTAGTATAGGCTATCTGTAACAAAAAATCTTATGAAAAACCAACAAAAATCATCTCTTTGAGTCTTTTTTGTTCGAACTAGGGTATTGTACCCAAGAAATCTTGATTTCAAATTTCGTTGTTAAAAAACGTTACAAAGTTTGTGTGTTTTAATGGTTCTAACTAGTCCTACATAGGTTAAGAAGTACAAGAAAAAACAGGTAAAAAACACAAAAGTGTGTCTTTTTAAGATTTTTTTGGTTTTTGAGTTCGAAGTGTATTAGGCGATTTCATCGATAAGAGGCGAATTATAACGTGTTTCTCAGCGAATTATACTGGTTTTCCTCAGCGAATTATACATATATATTTGGGGGGCGATTTATACGAAAAATTTGTTAGGAGAAAATTATACGTAAATTTTTGGGGGCGAGTTTATACGTACATCTTTTGCGAAATATATACAATAATTTTTTGGGCGATTTATACGTAAATCTGTTAGGCGAATTATACGTATATTTTGGGGATTATACTAAATCTGTTAGGCGAATTTATACGTATATTTTTGGGGGAGGGCTATTTATACGATGTTTTCTTGTGGCGATTTATACGTTTGTTCTCTTCTGGGGCGATTTATACTTCACTTTTCTGTGCAAATATACACTTTACCATTTAGGAGAATTATACGCTTTTACTTGGGAGAATTCTAACTCTTTGCTTGGGTAGAATTATACGCTTTCCGGGAGAATTATACGCTTTACTTGGAGAATTATACACTTTCATTAGGGGAATTATACGGTTGTTTTTTTATTTGTAAAATACCATGAAAATTAGTTTCTGGTTTTTTCAAAGAATTAGTAAAAATAATCCGCGTGGGGGGTTATTCCGAAAGAACTCAAACACATTAATCAAAAACGCACTATAAAAACACAACAACCTCCAATCACTGGTATGATTCATCTTTTATCTTATCACGTAATCAAATCAAAATGGATTCAATGATTCTAATTGGAGAAAAGAATACTCTTGCCTGAATTCACTATAGCTCTCAAGTTCCGAACTATAACCCCCACCCAACGTACATTGGATTCCGCAGCGGAATTAGCAATTTAGGTGTTACTAAATAGCACCATTCACCCAGACAATAGAAAATAAACCAAATGAGATGTTTTAGCAAACATGTGTTCCATTAAAATACATCAGTTTAAAAATGCTTTAAGGTCCCCACAGAATCACAACCACCGTCTATTACAACATTTGAAAGATAATTGTTCAAATAAAAGACATTATTTTTACACAACTTAAGACATTGTTTTTGAAAGACCGGAACACACAAGTAGTCTTTCCACAAAATCCATCACACGCACGACACCTCCACGCCATCGTTGCCTTCATCCTTGGTTACCTGGGATAAAACATGTTTAAAACGTCAACAACAAAGTTGAGTGAAATTCATAAACTTTAAAATAATTAATAACAATTAATCTTTGAACACATAATTAGTTCTCGGGAAAACAAAGCAACGAATGCAATGTATATCAACTTCTTTACTTTCACGCATTAACTTATGACGACAGAACATTAATAGTACATAAGGCATTTCATATTTAGAGTGGCCCCAAAACAAGGTATATTATCATATACCTAATACATTCTAATTAAAAAATGTCTGTTAACAGGGTCTCACCTACGGATTCATACCCCCGTACAGAGGTTGTCAAAACCCATAGATCTAATTAAATGCATTTAGCGTTCACCTCACAAGGCAATTAACGGTTCATGAAATAAGGGACTTCTACAATAGGCAACTTATGTGAAAACAAAACTCGTAATTCGGGTTCCAACATACCATAGAAATCATAATGTGTTCTATTTTAATAAAACAAACATGTATGCCCCCTTGCGGGTTTTAAAAACAATAAAAGATATAAATGCAAGGATATGAACCACCTTAAGCAAAGATCCAAATAAATCAAGTGCAAGTTAACTTCAAGTCTAAGACCGCGACCTATATAATACATATATAAGCGGTACCCGTGACTAAAAGTATATTAATCATATATTGCCATACTTACATATATATATATAATTATATATTTATATATATATATATATGATATATATATATGTATATGAATTATAATATATGTAAATATATATATATATGTATAAATATAATAATATATACATTATTTATGTAAATACAACCAATTACACAGATCTCCAATGTGCGACTCAAACCATATCCACCTTGACGCACTTAACAATATTAACCACATTTTTCTATAGATTTTCTATTTTTTAAGAAAAGTTTAACGAAAATAATGATAAGTATAATCCGAACTTCATAATTCGTTATCAATTAACTAAACTACGGAACCCTTTACTCTTTATAAGACCTATTCAAAAGTTTACGTAAGTTTGACTTTCAAAAGTCAAACTTCGTAGTTGACTTTTTACCCCAAAAATTCTCAACTTGACTCGGCTGTAAAACGTTCGTTTTTAAGAGTTACAAGGCCCACCTTATATCAAAACGGACCTTAGAACATCCTTTATCATTTTCAAAAGCCTTAAATAAATTTTTAAAAAATTTTCGACATGCCACGGTCAAGTCAAACTTCTGTCAAACAAAGTCCAAACTCAAAAACCCAATAAGAATGACATTTTTGACAAATCCGACTATCAAAATACTGCTTAATTAACTAGTTATGTAAATGTACCAAAATCATCAACTTTAGTCAATAACCAAAACACCTTTTCAATAATTTCCGCACTTGAATCATCTACCAATAATCATATACATGCAATAACATCTAATTAATCAACACAAAAACACAATTAAAATACTCACAAAGCTAGAACAAAACTCGACTATGGTTTCCCTCCCCACTTTCCCCACCTTACCTAGACCCTCCCTCCAAGTTTGGTATGTCCTCCCCGCTCCTCCCCTTTCCTCCTCCTCCCCACGTCCTTTCCAGTAATTGGTAGAAGCTATACGGTTGGGGTAGATTGGAATGATCCTGTTGAACCGTACAGACGAACCACAAGACCCAACCAAAACAAACATTTTCAATCCAACTAACACTCAAAATAAACAATAATCAAACCACATTGATCCGCAACACCCTTATGTTGAAAACACTCAAATTTGACCAAAAATCAACTTCCTTCAAAACATAAATGCATGTGGGTTTTTATAGTATGGATTTGTAGCTCATGAACAAGGATTAAGATGGTAATAATTATATTTAATTACATGTCGGAAATGAAGTGGTGGTTGTTGTTTTTTCTTGTGTCCGATCGAGAACTAAGGAGGAGGGGGAAAGAGGAAATATTTTGATCCCACTTGCAATGATCTTGAAATCCTTAGCTTGTGTTAAGGTTTAGTTATATGCAAGATAAATACTACACAAACATATGATAGAAATTTTTGTTTGATAATACTAAAGATATGTGTAATCTATTCTTTAATATAAGATAGAATTTCTTCAATAAAACAGTAATTCTGGAGTAATTCTAATGAACACACAGATTAACAAACAAAAGCTTCAATATATTAATACGAATGCTCTAACTAGTATTAGGGTTACAAAACCTTAAAGCTATGAAAATTCTATGAATGACTCATTTTTTATACATAGAATTCTATACCCTAGGACCTCCTTTTATACACCAATGAGTCCTAATGGGATTACAATATTTTCCTAAATTATCATGATCTTCTAAACAAATAACTTATACTTATCTTTTACAAAAATATCTCATACATATCACATAAGCAATCTTTAACTTTTCTCTGAGAAGTCTTTATCCTTTCAACAGTTGTAACTTATATACTAGCAGCATTAACTTTCAACACCAACAGTAGTAACTTTTGTACCAGCAGCAGAAACTGTGTACAAGCAGCATTAACTACTTAGAAAGTTTTCTTCAATCTTCGCTAGCAGTACTAAATTACACTAGCAGTACTAACTTTACTCTAGCAGTACTAATATTACTAGCAGTAGTAACTAGTAGTAGTAATATACACTAGCAGTAGTAACTTACACTAGCAGTAGTAACTAGCATTATTAACTACTTAGCATATTTTTCATTAAGATTACTAACAGCACTAATTTATGCTTAGCAGCCGTAACACAAACCTTAGCAGCAGTAACTTCAAGAAGCCTTTTAATCCCAATAATCCTCCCCTAAACTTGATATTTTTCTTCAAAATCATAGTTTCTTTATTAAAAGCTTCAT